>PVJC01009046.1:20365-47039 GCA_004026665.1 Murina feae | reverse complement strand
TTAATCTCCAACATTTATAGGGAACTCATACAAGTTAACAAAAAGAAGACAAACAATCCAATCAAAAAATGGGCAAAGGACCTAAATAGACACTTTTCAAAAGAGGACATTCAGAAAGCCAAGAGACATATGAAAACATGCTCAAAGTCACTAATCATCTGAGAGATGCAAATCAAAACAACAATGAGGTACCATCTCATACCTGTCAGAATGACTATCATCAACAAATCAACAAACGACAAGTGCTGGAGAGGATGCGGAGAAAAAGGAACTCTCCTGCACTGCTGGTGGGAATGCAGACTGGTGCAGCCACTGTGGAGAACAGTATGAAGTTTCCTCAAAAAATTAAACATGGATCTCCCTTTTGACCCTGTGATCCCACTTCTGGGAATATATCCTAAGAAACCAGAAACACCAATCAAAAAGGACATATGTTTCATTTATTTTCATCATTCTTCTTATCTCTGAGTTCTTGCATTTTTATTTATTTTGTTTTCAGCAAGAATCTTGTTTTGACATGGAAGTCCCACTTCGTAACAGACTTCAACCAACCCTTCCCATTATTAGATCTACCTCCAGAGGCACCGGCCCATTCTTGGGCCTTTTGTGAACTATACGATGAAACAGCTTGGTTCTCACAATTGCCCACTCTTGGTTAAGGATTTAGCTTTCTTAGGCCTGCTTTCCAGCTTCTGAAATTGTATGTTGTTTTCTCTCTGGTATCTGGCTCATTTTAGTGGGTTTTATGAGAAAACATGTTAAATATTTAATTCATCTTATTTCTCCTTTTTTCCTTTCTTTATTTTCACCTCTCACCTTCCATATCATTTCTCTGCCTTTCTATTTCCCATGTTCTTCTCTCCTTCTTGCTTCCCCTTAGAATGATAAAGTGGAAGAGTCCCAGGAGGCATCTGGCTCAGTCCCTCATTTCACTGATGGAAAACATGAGGCCCAAAAGGGCAGCCTTTCGTCCACAGCCCTCACAGCTACTGCATGTACCCTGTTTGCCTTTAATAAAAAAAGGGCCATGACCGTGTGAGAAAGAAGAGATTTCTACTGAAATGGGAGTCAAATTAGCAGGGAGCGTGTCATAGCTGAGCAGGCTTCTGTGAGTCCTTCGGGAGACCAAGGAAGCAATTCTGTTTAGGACCGCCCTTTCATGTGCCCTTCCCCCAACGGTGCCAGGTGGAGGGTTTGCAGTTAGGGGAGTGCCCAGCTATCTTGACAGTAGAAACTACTGAAACAAACAAAATGTCATATTTTTCTTTATTCCTTTTTTAAAATCTTTTTACTACTTTCTTGGACCTGAGTGTTGATATAGAAGATAAAAAGGGCCCTGACCGGTTTGGCTCAAGGGTCCCAGGTTCGATTCCGGTCAAGGGCATGTACCTTGGTTGCAGGCATATCCCCAGTGGGGGGCGTGCAGGAGGCAGCTGATCAATGTTTCTATCTCATCAATGTTTCTGACTCTCTATCCCTCTCCCTTCCTCTCTGTAAAAAATCAATAATATTTATATATTTTTAAAAAGGAAGGTAAAAAGGGGCCCAGAACAGAAAACAAGGCAAGTGGCCAATGGTGTGACCATTCTAAATCCAAGGCTGAACTCTCTCTCTCTCTCTCTCTTTTATATTTCCATAATCCCACAATTCTTTAAATATATAAGATAAGATACACAAAGAATATGTGAGCAACCAAGTACCAAAAATGAAAGGACACATATCTGGGAAATTGTTTAATTTTTTTTTCAGTGCACAAAAAGCAAAGGGCAGGTTCCATGCCTTGGCTTTTGGTCAGGCTCTTCTTCCAGCAGGCTATGTGCCCAGAGCCTTGGGTCATGCAATTTGGGCTGGCAGCAGCTGGGCACAGCCACCCTCTTCCCCCTCCCACAGTGTGTCACCAGCTTAGCTGGGAGGCCTGCTCAGGACCAGAGTCCAGTGTACAAAAGACAGAAGAGAGCACTGTTCACCCCATGGACGCTTGAAGCTTTTTAAACTTCATTCTTTGTCTCCTGCAGTTTGTATTTACTTGAACAAGAACGGCAGCACCGGCCCCCACTTAGATAAGAAGAAGGTCCAGCAGCTCCCTGACCATTTTGGGCCAGCCCGTGCCTCTGTGGTGTTGCAGCAGGCGGTCCAGGCTTGCATCGACTGTGCTTATCACCAGAAAACTGTCTTCAGCTTTCTCAAGCAGGGCCACGGTGGTGAGACTATCTCAGGTAAGCTCCCTTGGGCGAGACCTTCTCAACTGATAATTTCTGACAAGACATCGTGATTCCCACTTCACACCTGAAGGCTCTGGAGAAGTGTGAAGGTATCCCTTCCTCAGAGTCTTCACTTTCAACGCCTAGGGCTCCTCTGAGCATTATGCATACCCCTGCAAGTGGAATACCCACACAGACTCTGTTTAGAGTCTTAACTGAGCCTCTAAACAGATGCCTCCACTGTGGACCAGCTTGGCCTCTCCATACAGAAAACACAGGTGTGTTGTTTCAAAAGTATCCCGGGAGATAGAAGAATCAGAAGAGGACTGTACTGTGGCAACAGGGGAGTGTCTCTAGACTGCCATGGCCTCCCACCTGGCGTGAGGGAACCACATATTCTTCTGTCATTCTTTCAACTCCTCAGCTTCCCAGTTCAGAGCCAGCACTGATCCAAGGGAGTTGACTGCCAGGGCAGAGAGGAGTCATTCCCTCTTTCTTTCCGCTACGAGATCTGAGTCAGCTGTACAGTGTTTTGTTGTTTTCAGTGAGAATAGTTACTTTTTCTGCTGTGCCCTGTTCTCTTTCAGTTCTCTTAAGTCCAAAACCCTATTCTTTACCCACCAAACCTATGAGACTTGACCTAAAGCCTTTCAGTCTGAACTGTGTGCTCCTCCGTAATCTCCTGCCCCTTCCTTCTAACGAGTTGCAGTATCCTCAGGAAGCAGTTGACATGGAAAACCCCATGAATAATCCAACTGTATTCTTTCAGCAAACATTTATTGAGCCCTTACTGTATGTCAGAGGTTATTGCCAGACACTGGCTGGGGGAAGGGGAGAAAGGAAGATAACAGGCTCAGACTCTGCTCTTGTGGGAAAGGAAAAATATCTCACTGTGAGAGGTGTTATTGCAGAGAAATATGTACAGGGTGGTGTCGGAGCCCAGACGAGAGTAATTGCCTGAGAAGAGGATGAGGGCGGCCAGGAAGGCATTGTTGCAGAAGGCTGAGAACTGCATAGGAAATCAAACTTTCCTTTCCTTCTGAGGCAGAGGCCACGCCCTAATCCCTCCTTTGCTTTTGTGCAGCTGTCTGCAGGGAGCCAGCTTCTTCACTGCCTCTCTCTCTCTCTAAAAATATATTTTTATTGATTTCAGCGAGGAAGGGAGAAGGGGGGAGAGAGAGAAATATCAATGATGAGAGAGAATCATTGACTGGCTGCCTCCCGCACACCTCCCACTGGGGATTGAGCCTGCATCCCGGGCATATGCCCCAACCAGGAACTGAACTGTGACCCACCGGTTCACAGGTTCGCTGCTTCTCTTTAGGGCAATCACCTATACCTCCTACAGGGTTCTTTCTCTGCACCAAAATTGGTTTCTGAGAATGGTCTACCATCCCCCCACCCCCATTTCCTGCTGTTCTCAGAGACCAATCAGAGGCCTTTAGCTTTTTAAAGACTAGACAGATACTTTTTGAATAGAAATAGAGAGTAAAATAAAACGAAGCATGGCATAGTTCCAAATGTTGCTGAAATTCTAGTGCTCTTATACAGATCGGATTGTGCACCCAAACCATTGCTGGCAATGGCTGTATTCTCCCCTTCTGCCCAGTTCCTCTGTTCTTGGGCAGTTCTTATGGAAATAGCACCTTAAATGAACAGATTTCCTGGATGAGGCCCAGCCAGCTGATGGAGCAGATAGAATTATGTTCACAGTTGTTTTCACAAGTTGAGTAAAATCCTTCCAGAGCCCTGGGTGCAACAGACTTGGCCTGGCCACTCCCATTACTGCAAGCCCTTTGGAGGTGGAGGCAAAAATCAAACCCTCGAGGGAGAGTGGGAGGGAGGGAGGGGAGGAACCCTGGGCACTGATTGCCTTTGTGTAACCAGGTAAGCCTGAGACACACGGCGGGCTGGCCTGCCCAGCACCGCGCTGAACTGCCCGCCTGACATGCTCAGCCCTGTTTTCTTCACTTCACAGCCCTGTTTGATCGAGAACAGCACACCCTCAACCTTCCAGCCGTCAACAGCATCACCTACGTTCTCCGCTTCCTGGAGAAACTCTGCCACAACCTTCGCAGTGACAATCTGTTTGGCAACCAGCCTTTTACACAGACTCACTTGCCACTCACCAACACAGAGTACAGCCACAGCCACGACAGGTACCTACCAGGTAGGAGCTGGGAAGGGCCTGGGCTAAGAAAGGGGGCAGGGCTAGTAGCAGCTCTAGGGAGGGCCCGGATTCAGCCCTCTGACCTGCTAGCCTGGCCCCTATTATCCAGAAGCCGGATTTTCTGTCCTTAACCTTTGTCCCGTCTGGGACTTTTTAGTCTCCTCTCATCTTTACTCACTCTTCAGGATTTTGTCACCTCTCTTTCTTTCCTCTGGTTTTGTCCCTGAAAAGAGGTGGTGCACGAATCCTCTTCTGAGCACCCAACTGCATGTGGTCACAGTACGTCTCCCAGTGTAAGTCTGGCAGCAAAGGCCTACCATAGATCTCCCTTGCCAGCAGGAAGGTTTAGTCTCAAGCTACAGATTGAGAAATGTGCTCCCTGATGATTGGCTATCCACTCTTTCCTTTGGCACATAGCCCTACCTCCTCCAGCACTGGCAGTCTAGCAAGTCAATTCAAGTTCCTGCTGTTTCTAACGAGGCTGGAAAATCACTTTCTTAGTTAACATACCAGACCCACAACGGGAAAGCGGATGCCACGTGGCCGGATCAGTGACTAAGCACTTCCGAGAGAGGTTAAAGAGTGAATGGAACGCGGCATCTCTAATCTGGAGCCCGGGACACAGACGACAGGGAGGGAAGGAAAGCTCGGCCCTAAACGTAGTGAGGTAGGTCACTGTTGAGAGAGGGAGGAGAGGCCTTTAAAGGAGCCCTGTGGACTTTGTCCTGGCCTGAGGAGTGGAGAGGTGGTGCTGTCAGCTTCAGAGCTGTGCTCTCCGTTGATGGGGGAGCATGTAAATCTGAGAGGTGCCCCCTTCTGACCTTCTGTACTAGTCTTGTTCTCACATTGCCTTCCTTAGTCGTCTTTTCATTATTATCTTAGCAGAATCACTTCTGATAAAGTGCCACTTCTGAAGAATGTGCTCTGAGAAGTGACTACTCACCCAGCCCAGCCATCCTCCCCCCTTTATTTTTGCATCCAAATGAGCTTTGCTTACATAACTTATAAAAACATACTGACTTTCAAATACTGCTTGTGGGGACCAGGCCATCTGGTCTGCACAGACATATCTGTGACCCCGTCATTGATCCTTTTTCTTACCTGACCTGCTCTAAATTGTGTTCTTTCAGCATCAGAATCTCTGAGAACAGAAAAAGGCATTCTCACCTAGAGTTAGAATGTCCCACTGGGAGTCTGGGCTGAGCATGGTGAAGTTGGTGCAGACAAAGGCAGGCTGTGAAATGTCCCCAGCTATTGGCAATCAGGAACTCCAAGTTGAACTTCAGTTATGAAAGTAAGGCCCGCCTGGGATTCTGGAAGAGCAGATACAGGAAAGGGAGAGCATGTCCATGAGTGTAGCTGCTAGTCTAAAGACAGATTTCTCAAAGAAATAGCAACTCCGAATTCCTCAATGGAATGTGGTTGCTAAGAACTAAGAGAAATGTCCTGGTAGCAGCATGCAGAGCCTGGTAGCGGTGCATACCATGGACTGCAGACCCCAAGGTAATTTGGTATTATGGGCATGACCTTTCCTGGGCATTCTATTCCAGTTGGCATTTCTCTGATTCAACTCTGACTCAGATAGGAGGAAGCAAGCTTTAACCTCTTATCCTTATCCCCTCACCAAAGAGACCAATACTAGGGTTATTACGTTCCACCATTGGCTGTCTCCCTTTCCTTCCCTCATTTTCAGACAGATTCAGTCAACTTTGCACCCTCTGTGCTCTCTGACCTCTGGTTCTCATGGTGGGTTCCCAGCCACTTAGCTGCTCTCACCCTAGTTTTTAATTGCTGCCCTGAAATGAGCATTTTAACTCTGCTCAGGCAAGTCAGAACATCATCTAGATCAGCAGTTCTCAACTGCTGTGACCCCTGTGGGGGTCGAACAACCCTTTCACAGGGGTCGCCTAAACAATGCATATCAGATATTTACATTGCGATTCATAACAATAGCAAAATTACAGTTATGAAGTAGCAACGAAAATAATTTTCTGGTTGGGGGTCACCACAACATGAGGAACTGTATTAAAGGGTCGCGGCATCAGGAAGGGTGAGAACCACTGCCCTAGATTTCTGCCTCCTCTGTGCTCCTTCATTTATGACTTCTGCTTAAATATCCTAATGCTAAGTTGCTCACTGTCACCTTTGGCAGTCAGTCTTACTGTTAGACCCTCTGATTGTGAAAATGCCTCTCTATAGCTGAAATCTGCCTTCTTTTAATGCCTGCCCACTGGTGCATTCTCTGTCTTCCCAGTCCTCATGACTGCCTTTAGGGTTTTGTCTCCTCTGACTGTGGTCCAGATTCTACATTCCCATGTTTTTTCTTCTTTGCTTCTCACCAGTATTCTGGTCACCCTCCACAGGGAGCTCTGGTTTTTAAGGTCAGCCTTGCAATATGACACTCAGACAAGATCTGCCACTCACTAAAAATAAATACATAAGGGCGAGATCCTTATCTGTCTGTTCACCTTTGTATAACCCCGTCCCTAGCATAGTGGCTTGCAAACAGAGTGCTCGACCAAATGTTGTTGACTGAACGCATGAGCTCCCTCTCATGCTGCCTGTTCTCTTGTCTCTAGCATATCAACAGCAAATTTAATTGACATTGACCTTACGAGGTTCAGGGTTTTCACCTCCATTTTACAGATGGGTAAATTGAATCCCAGGGAAAAGGCAGTGATTGTTGACTAATGATTGTGTTAGAAATAGAACTCAAGTCTTCCAGCCTCAAATTCTGATCTCTGGGCCAGAGATTTCAAAGTTTGCTTTGCTTTAGCAGAAGAACTCCTTTTTTGCAAAGTTAAGATGATATGAAAGTCTGGTGCATTGAAGTTAAAACCAGAGCTGTTTTGATAGAAACTGGGATGAGACTCAGAGCTCTATTTCCTTGGCCTCCCTCAGGAAGCCCCCAGGCCTGAAATAATTGTGGTCCCTGGCATCCTAATGAGGGCAGCCAGGGCCTCACAGATAAGCCCTTAGAACCTCCCAGAGCCTCAGGTATGATTTTTCCCCACTGCATCTCATTAGAATAAGATTTTATGGCCTTGCCTAGTCCAGTACCACCAGTCCAGATTTTCAGGCCCCTCAATTCAGAATTCAGATTTGAGTTACCATTCTTAGCATTGCTGAGAGGAAAAGACAGTGATTTGCATCAGCATCTGGTAAGCCACAGGCATTGTCGTCATAATTATGTTTCACACCTGTTAGCTCTTGTGAGGCAGGTGGTACCATCTCCAGTATTCACTGAGCAAAATGAGGACTAGAAAGATGAGGTTGTCCTGCTGATAAATGCAGAAATTCCACTTTATCTTTTTCTTGAGCTATTGCAGAGAACGTAGGTTTGCCACTCTTACCTCAGAATGAAGAATAACATAACTTCAGCCTTTGTAAAGTTCATCCCGTTCCATTTCCTCATTTGATGTTCTCAGCATGACAAAGGGTGGTTTTTCCATTTTGCAGACGAAGAAATTGGTGTCAAAGAAGACAGCTTATTGCGGATGACACCCCTAGTAACAGGCAGGAGCTCAGGCACAGCACTCAGCCCCTGTTTTCTGGATTGGGTTCATGTCCTTGTCTCAAGGCAGGACAAGGCTGTGGTCATCTCTCCTGGAAAATAGGAATCTGGAACCTCACCTGCAGAATGGGAGTGGATATGGTTTAGGTATTCTGGGGCCTCGGAGACTTCTCTCTTCAGAATCATTTCTAGGGAAAGGCTTCATTAGTTAAATTCCCTGAGATAAGGGTGAAATCTGTCTCATGCTAGATTTGACATTAAGCCCATGGTTACCAAGAAATTTTAGGTAAGTAGCAGAAAGCAGTTCTACAACCCAAAACCATCTGCCACAGAGGTCTTATTGTGTGCCAGACAGTGAGCTTGAATTGAATATTCATCAGAGGGGCTGAGTGAATCCCCAGCATTAGCTAAACAGAATCCTGAGAAGAACCACAAAGGACAGTGATATGATCCAATACCTGAAACACCCACCCATCCCCACCCCCCGCCATGAGCAGAGAATGCGCTGGCCAGGGCTAAGGAGCTGTTTTGATATCTAGAACCCGTGATGAGGCAGAATCTGCTTCAGGTTCTGCAGTGCAATGCTTAGGGGCTGCTGCCTGGTGTTGGGCCATGGCCTGGGTATAGAATGTCAGGCTGAGATTCCCTTTACAAAGGTTTCCATAGCCACTTCCTTTAGATATTTATAAGCCCCTTGGAAGAAAGGGGCTTCCGGTGTTATAAATAAGGAGACCGAGGTCCTGAGGGAAACGCCTTGCCTGCAGAGGGCAATCAAATTCTAACCCAGATTCTGGTCTTGTGCCCACATTCTCACCACTGTACCTTCCAGCGTCCTTGGAATGTTTCTGCAGAGCAAGGCAAATATGAAGGGGGTGGAGGGCCTAGGGGCAGGTCCTTTGCAGATGGGCCTTTAGCCAGGCATCAAGAAGCATCTCTGAGGTAAACGGCTGGCTGAGAGTAGGCTTCTGAAGTGCCCTCACCTAAGCAAATGTAGCTCTTCTCCAGCACCCTGTTCGCTGTTCTAGCAGCTATGTGTAAGGCAGCCTCTTCCTATTTTTTTAAGGTTCTCCTTATCTAGAAAAAGCAGAAGAAACCTCAGAGACCATCTAGTCTAAGAGGAAGTATCTCTAAGGAGATCCAAGTCCAGAGAGAGGCACTGGGCTTGACTCAGATCACCCTGTGAAAGCCGGAGTGGTGACTGGTACACCGGCCTCCTGAGACCCAGCCTAGGACTTCCTGTTTTGCTGCCTTTTGCTCCATCCAGACAGGTACCTGGGAGCCAGCACTGCAGCAGTCCTTCTGGACTATTCCCTGCTCTAACTCTGGTTTTACTGTTTTCCAGGTGAAACCTTTGTACTAGGGAATAGTCTGACCCGGTCCTTGGAGCCACACCCAGACTCAATGGACTCCACCTTGAAACCCACCAACCTTGTCAGCACTTCCCAAAACCTTCGAAGCCCTGGGTACCGGCCTTTGCTTCCATCCTGTGGCCTCTCACTGAGTGCTGCCTCAGCTATGCGTAGACTGTGCTCCAGGGGTAAGCTTACCAGAATGCCGGCCCTCCTGCCTTCCCTCATTCTGTCCTTCCTTTCTTCCTTCCTGAGCTCTGGAGGGTTAGAAAGGACTTGGCTCTGTTTCACTCTGTCTGGTGGTTGTGCCTGGCGAGGCACCTGGGAGGCAACTGAGCTCTGGGACTGGCTTGAGAGTAATGGTAACTAAAGCATGGAGCCAAAGTGACAGGGAAGAATTCATTCGGTCCTTCAATGGCCACCTACCTGAACACTGTTTGGCATGGAGATGCAAAAATTGGTCACTTCTTGTCCTCAAGGAGCTCACAGTATTGTGGAATAGATACTGAAATAGGCAATTGTAAAACAACATCTTAGTGCAGTTACAGAGATATTCTCCATTAGTATAAAAACTGCAGGAAGGAACACCTGACGCAAGCTAGATGTCCAGGGGAAGCTTCCTTGAGGAAGTGATGGCCTTTCTGAGATTTGAAGGGTGACTGTGAATGGCCCTATCAGGAGCGGTAGGGGAGGGAGAGCTTTCCAGCAAGAGCATAGCATGAACAAGGGCAAAGGGAAAGAGCTAGCACAGTGTGCCAGGAACCACATGCTGTTTGGTGTTGCTGAAACAAAGGAGAATACTGGGACTTCAAAGAGAAAAGCCTGGAAAGGTCAGGCTTATACCACAGAGGTCCTTAAAATGCCACATTAAAGAGTTTGGAGTTGATCTTATAGGCAATGCGAAGTTGAAGGCTTTTAATTAGAGGTAAGACCTAAAAAAGTTTGTTTTCAGTAGATCATTAACTATGTTGAGAATGGATTAGAGGAGTGACAGTACTAGAGAGGCCAGTTACAAGGTTGCGAGCATGGGCAGACAGAAGCGATGAAGGCCTCGATTAGGGCGGTGGTGGAAGGTTTGTAGGAGAGAGACTAGGGTTGAAACTATTCACCAGGTAAATGTAGTAAATTTAGTCAAATTTGAGGACCATGAGGAAGAAGGGAGTGGGAATGTCTTCCAGGTTTCAAGATGAGGTGGCTGGATAAATGGTGGTGCCTAGAAGAGAAAGAAGGTTAGGGAGCCCATGGATCATGTAGGTGATATTTAAAAGGTGGTGGCTATTTAGATCTGATTCTCAGGGAAGAGGACTGAGCTGAAGTTAAATATTTGGGAGTCATCAACACATACATGGTAGTTGAAACTCTAGGGTGAAAGGCACCCATTTCCCAGGCGTATGTGTAGAATGAAAACAGTTAACCATGACGGAGTCCTGGGGACCAAAAAAGTATAGGAGATAGAAATAGAAAGATCCCACCCAGGAGACAAAGGAGTAGTCTAAATATGAGGAAAAACGGAAGACTTTAATATTGTGGCAGCCAGAGCAATAGGGAGTGTTTGAAGGAGAGCACAGCGAAGGTTCAGTAAAATAAGGACAGAGAAATATCTACTGGATATGTAGCTTCAGTGATGGTGAAGGGTAGTGAGGGCAGATTGCAGTGGGTAGGAATATCAAGGAGAGTTTGTTGAAAAAAAGAAAGATGATGACCTTTCAAAAAGGTCTTCTGGAGTGGAAGCACACTGGCATGCTTATCAGTAGTCAGCTTGAAGCTCCCAAGGAGAAGAAATTAAGAACATGGGAAAGAGGGAACACTAAGGCCTTGAGAGTTGTAGGAAGGATTAGGGATCCAGGGCATAGGCAGATAGATAGCTCTTAAACCAGAAGGTGGCACACCTTGTTCTCTGACACTGGAGGGAAGATTGTGGCCACGAGTAAATGGAGAGAGGGCTGAGTAAGGAAGGCTTAGGAGTGCTGAAAGATTGAACTGGTTATAAAGAAGACAGGCGGAAATGGGTGAAGGAGAAGGGAATTGTTTGTGGGAAACACCAAAGGCCCAGCTGTGCTTGCAGACTAATTTGGAAGTTTACAAGAGCTATCGTTTTCTTCTGTGGTTCTTAGAAACCTAGCTGTGGGGTGAGAAAAGAGTTTGAGAATTAAGATTTTATGTTTATGTCAACTAGTAGGACAAGAGGGGCCAGGGAATGAAGAAGCATATAAAGGAACGGAGGAGCTAGAGGGAGAGGAGCTTAGATCAACATTGGATCTGGGCAGGGTGGGGAAGAAGCAAGGCTAAGAGAAGGCTGAAGGATGGGGAATTGTAAGATTGATGTATTGATGATCTTGTTATGTCAAGGTTATAATGGACATAAGTCACAAGAAAGTTGGGAAGACATAGTTGAGGTCAGAAAGTGGCATGTTTAAAATTCTGAAGTGATGTTTAAAATTGTTCCAAGTGATGGCAAAAACCTGACCGGTTTGGCTCAGTGGATAGAGCATTGGCCTGCGGACTTGGGGGTCCTAGGTTCGATTCTGGTCAAGGGCATGTACCTTGGTTGCGGGCACATCCCCAGTGGGGAGTGTGCAAGAGGCAGCTGATCGATGTTTCTAACTCTCTATCCCTCTCCCTTCCTCTCTGTAAAAAATCAATAAAATATATTTTTTAAAAAACAGACTGAATTTGGCAATCAGTATTTGAAGTACAGTAGATGTGAAAGTCACTGGCAGAGGCAAGGAAGTTGAATAGATTGCCGATTGCCTCTGAAAATTATGGCAGGAATTGGGGTGAATAGAAGGCAGTGAGCTAAGTACTAAAAAGTCTTCATTTAACAAGAGGTAGAAATGCTGAGATTTATAGACAATGTGGCCTATAAAGAACATGAGCTTTCATAGGAGAATGGTCTAAAAGTAGCAATGGGGCCCTGACCGGTTTGGCTCAGTGGATAGAGCGTCGGCCTGCAGACTGAAAGGTCACAGGTTCGATTCCGGTCAAGGGCATGTACCTTGGTTGCGGGCACATCCTCAGTTGGGCGTGTGCAGAAGGCAGCTGGTCGATGTTTCTCTCATCGATGTTTCTAACTCTATCCCTCTCCCTTCCTCTCTGTAAAAAAGCAATAAAATATATTTAAAAGTAGCAATGGAGATACAGGAAATCCACCTTCACACTCAATAGCTGGGCCTTTGGTGTTTCCCACAAAAGACCTTATTCTTTCACAGCCCAGGAATGTGTGGGCTGTAATAGAATAAGGAGGCTCCATTAGCAAGGCTTACAATGGAAACAGGTGACCTCAGGAGAGAGTTTTCAGGAAAGCTGACAGGGGAAGAAGCCTGGGATGCCCCTCCCCTTGTGAGGCAGCAAAGTGGAGCATGAGAAGCTCTGAAGTAGAGAGTTGATCCCCTGCCTTGAGATTTGGGTAAGTCATCTCCCCTCGCGCATCTTCATGTTCCCCATATGCAAAATGGAGATGGTGACATCCATCTGGTCTTTCCACAGGAGTGTTACAAGGATCTGATGGAAGCAGGGAGATGGGATCGTTTTGGAAACTAAAGCATTCCCCAGGTAGGAGGGCATTCCTTTACCATGATCTTCTCCAAGGCCCTGTTTCCGTCAGGAGTGCTTCATGTGGCACTGGCCTCAGATGTCACTGTTGTCCCCAGGCAGCTTTACTCTTCCTTTGGAATACATTGAGTCTATTGACCAGGTCACGGTCTAGACTTCTCCTGATCCTGAAGAACCCAATAAGGCTATGAAAGGATTCCATTCTGTTGGCCCTAAAATTGTTTCTCTCATAGAATTTAATGATGTCAAGTCTATCCCCTCTTATTTCATGACCCAGGGTGATTGGGCATCTGGCCTCTGTGGAGGTACCTCACCTGCCTGTCATTCTCAGATTGAGACCCTCTTTCTTCTTTGAGTAGTAACCACCAGCTGTACCCATTGGGTGGAGGGGGAGAACCTTGATATAGTCTGTCTGAAAAATTGAGACTAGGAAAAGATAGAGACAGGGCACTAACTCATCTCCTTCCTGCCTGTGTGGTCTCTTCTCTGAGCTTCAGTTCTCTCATCTCTAAACTGAAGATGATAATTCCTTCAGGAGCTGTTTTAGGGGTTGAATGAGTAGACAATGGTGGGAGTTCTTTATAATGTTCATATATCAGACCTCTCTTCACCACACTCACCACCGCCTGGTGCATGCCACAGTCATCTCTTGTCTGGACTATCATAGGAGACTCATTTACAACTGGTCTCCTTCACTTGTCCTTGCCCCCTAACACCTAATATCAACACAGACTGTGAGAGGGATTCTTTTAGTTATAAATTGGTTCATGTCACTCCTGTGCTCAAACTCAACTCATGTCACTCAGAAAAGCCAGTGGCATACAAGGTCTTCTGTCACCTCACCACTGCTTCCCTGCCCAGCACACACATACACACCTCTGAGATGTTACTTCCTGCCACTTCTCATTCACTCTGCTCTGGCCCATTGCCTCCCTGCTCAACCCTAAATATGCTCATCACTCTCTGCCTCAGATATTTGCTCAAATGTCTTAATCTCCATAGAGTATACGTTCTAACAAGAATATGCTGACAAACACATAATATACAATCTAAACTAATAAAAGTGTAATATTAAAATTAACCTTCTCTTCAGGACGGGTAAGCCACGCCCACCAGCCAATCAGAGCGACTATATGCAAATTAGGCTAGCCAAGATGGCGGAGGCTGCAGCCCGGGAGAAGCCATAACAAGGCAGGGCCATCCTGGGAAACCATCGGGTGTGCGGCAGCCACCCCATGGCTTCCCAGGCAGATACCCCCAAGGGTCAATGAGACCTGTAGATGGCCTGAAAACAGCCCTCAGCCTCTCTCCCAGGCTGGCCAGGCACCCCAGTAGGGACCTGAATCCTGAAGGGGCTGTGGCCAGTCTGAAAACTGCCCTCAGCCCCTCACCCAGGCTTGCCACACCCCTATGGGGTGAGGGTCCCCACTGTGGGGCTTGGCCAGCCTGCAACCAGACATCGGCCCCTCACCCAGGCTGGCCAGGCACACCAGCAGGTGGACATCCCCAGAGGGGTCCCAGACTGTGAGAGGGCACAGGCTGGGCTGAAGGACCCCCCCCGAGTGCACAAATTTTTGTGCACTGGGCCCCTAGTAGTATTATATATGTGAATATGTATGTGTTTATAAAATATATGTATGCATGAATAATACTGTGTGTGTATGTGTGTGGTGTGTGCGTGTGATTTCTAGCTTCCCTGGGTAGAAGAATTAGCTAAGATGATCCAAAAAGGACACTTTTTTGTATATCTTCGTTCTGCTCTCCATAATCTCTGAGTTGGTTTCTGTGTTAGCATCACAGGAGACTTTCAGGGCAGGGAGAAGTGGCTGGCTATAGAGAGTTCTCTCCAACTTCCTGTCTACTGTCACCTCTAAAAAGCCACTGGAATTTCTGTGGCTCTAATCCAGCATACTTCTCCCCTGGTCTTGCTCAGTGCCCAGCCCCAAGCTTCATTGCAGAGGCATGACTGATTAAATCATTGGCCATTAGTGACTGAACTTCATCCCCAGCCTCTCCCTTCCCCAGGATTTTGGAGGTGGGGCTGAAAGGTCCAACTCTCTAGCCACCGTTGGTTCTTCTGGCAGGCAACTCCCATCTTTAGGGTCTTTTCCAAAAGTCACCTCATTGACATACACATAATGAAGGGGGCTCATCATAAATAACCCTTATTTATATCACCACTTGGGAAATTCAAAGGATTTTAAGATGTCTGTGCCATAAATGGGTATTAAGACCAAATATGTATGTTTCATATTATAAATCACAATATAAGGACATAACAGGGGGGGAAATAGAAGACACTGATGCATAAAATTATTTTCGGTAGTTATATGTGCTGGAAAGAAAAAACAAAAACTATAGAGCACTGGGGTTGAGAATGACAGTGGGGAATGGAGCGCTTTTACTACGAGATCAGGGAAAGCCACTCTGGCGACTTGGTATTTGAGATGAGACCCGAATATTGAGAAGGAATTGGGTATGCAAAGATCTGGGAGAAGAGCATTACAGACAAAGGAAATTACTGGTCAAAGAATAAGAGCATAGCCTGTTCAAGTAGCAGCAAGAACTGGCTTGTCTGGATTATTGTGAGGGAAAGATGGGGTGGGGCCTGGGATGTGAGGTCAGAAGGAGGAAGGGCCAGTGATGGAGCAACTGCAAGGCCAAGGAGTGGAGATGTCCTGTCAGATGTGATGGGAGGCCACTGGATGGGGTTTTTAGGGACTGATGCCATCCAATTCCTTTTTAAAGGCTGCTTTGACTGCTTTTCCGATAATGGATTATTAAGCGATGTGATGGGAGAAGTGTGTAGAGGTTAAGCTGTAACCAGGGATACATGAAATGCTTTGTGAGGCCAGTTATTTCCATAAAACACCAGAAAGATTTCATAGAGGAGCTGGTCCTTGAAGCCATCTCCTGCTTGGCTAAGTTGGGGTTTGCCAAAGAAAAGAAATTGAAGGAGGGGAGGGACACATTCCAGGAAGAGGGATGCGGCGTACCAGAGATCTGTGATCAGAATGGAGATCCCAACTCCCACGGGGAAGTGACGATTGAGCCACGATTGAGATACAAACTCTAAGCAGGGCACTAAAGTAACGCTGAGGCTTCTGGGAGCCAAAGCAAAACTGTCTGCCTCTGTGCATTAGCTACAGTGAGGTCAGCTCTTCCCCAGGGCTTATCCTCCACTCTTTTCTCCCCAGACCCAGGAATTGGGCTCTGCTCTTGCCCAGTTCCCAGGTCTCTCAGTAATGGTCACCAGAACCACGGCAAAAGCAGTTTCACCACCAGCCCCACCGAACCTCATTTACCCGACTCTCGCCCAGGAAGAGTCATAGCCTCTGTGTAACATTCCTTCTATTTTCAGAATCAGATCTACCCTTAAAGAGCAAAGATTTAACTCACAAAGACCCTTTAGGGAAACCCTCCCTCCCTCTGCTGCCTCTGGTCCCTCTGCTGTTAGCTCACCCATAGGGTGAAAGCAGGACACGCCGAGGAGCGTGATGGGGAGTTCAGACCAGTCCCCGCCCATGATGACAGCTGTCCCTCTGTCCTGCAGGGTCGGACCGATACCTGGAAAGCCGGGATGCCTCTCGAGTGAGTGGCCGGGACCCCTCCTCATGGACAGTCGAGGATGTGATGCAGTTTGTTCGGGAAGCTGATCCTCAGCTTGGACCCCACGCTGACCTTTTTCGTAAGCACGTAGGTGCCTCGCTGATCTCTTGGGTTCACTGGGAGTATTGCTCCCGCAGCCTGTAGACTCTTCAGGACGTGGGCTCTGCATTTTTTCCAGGTCCTTGACACAGCTCAGGAGACCACACAAGCTTAGGGGCAGCATCTTAACCAACCTGCACTGGACACTGAGTCAGCCTACCACGCTGGTGTGGGATCTGATGCAGCCACGTTCCTGCTGGGTGTGCGCCCTGTGGGCTCCGCAGCGGGGACAGGCTCTCCTCTTCCTAGGAACGCTGCTCTCTCATCTGCCAGCCTTGGCCTGAGAGTCAGGGGCCTTGGCCCAAGTTAAAGAGTCCTTGCCAAGTGGTGCCCAGCTCTCCACCCTCATCAGGCCCTTGTCTTCTCCCAGCCTCTCAAACATCTCTTCAAGTGACCAACTGGCCCTGTGGCCAGGGACTACTCCCAATCTCCGCACCGACCATTCTGACTTGGGGAACAAGGCCATTTCCCCTGCTGCTTGGTGCAGTTCTCCCCTGTGGGCACTCAGAACAGAACTGCTCCCTTCATCGGTCATTTAAATTTCCCCTGCCACGTGGGTTTGAAGGGTGTCCTTAGCTCAGGCCTGAGGGCCTCAGAGCTGCCCAGTAGGTGCCTGCTGTGTGTCTCGCTCACACAGATGGTCCCTGCCGCTTAGGAAGGAAGAGGACTCAGAATAACAGAGTCATGTACACTGGCTGGGGAGGCTTCCTAGAGGAGATGCAGCTGAGCTGGACTCAGAGGTGTGGGAGGGTTCAGCGGAGAAAGGAAAGTGGTGCACACATGTGAAGAGCTTAGCAGGTAGGCTGAGCAGTAGCTGTCTGTGGGGAAGGGATGGGAGACCAAAGGTGGGAGACCAGGGAGGCTTTAGTGTCACAGCAGGTCCACTGGACTCCATGTGGCTGTACTTCCTTGGGGTGGTCAGACCAATCAGTCCTCTGATGGCCCCTCTCCCACCCCCCACAGGAGATCGACGGCAAGGCCCTGCTCCTGCTGCGCAGTGATGTCATGATGAAGTACATGGGGCTGAAGCTGGGGCCCGCGCTCAAGCTCTCCTACCACATTGACCGGCTGAAGCAGGGCAAGTTCTGAGCAGGAAGACACGGCCTGACAACTGAGGGGTGGAGCAGACGGGGCGGCATTCTTCAACCATCAGCCGGCCCCTGGTGGTTGGTGGCATTTGGCGCACCTCAGGACTGCAGGAGGCTGTGCAGAGCCCCCACTGCTCCCTTCCATGTCCTTCCATGAAGGGTTGAGGAGGGGGAGTGTGGGGCCCAGAGCTGGTGCTGCTCTGAGGCCCCCTCTATTTATTTCCCAAGACTGGCCGGCCTCAGAAGCTTAGACTGAACACCTGCCACGTGATGGCAAAGGGGCGGACCCCTGAGGCCTCAGAAGACGGGGCCCTGAACTGACACTCGTGCCCAGTCCCCTTACCGCCTGCTGGGCCTGATGTGGCACCCACTGCCACAGCTCCTGCCTTCTACGAGATACCCAGATTCCAAACTCATGGTGCAAACCTCTACCTTTTTTAAAAAAAATATATCACTTTGTATTGTTATTTATTGTTCCTGGCACTTGGGCAAGCCCTTCAGTTCCTACGCCTCACTCCAAACATGGGGTTTCAGGAGGAGAAAGACTGCCCTGCCCTGCCCTGCCCTGGTCCTAGAGAGGCGTGGCCCCTTCACAGAGGACGTAACCTCAGGGCACTTTCTCTTTGGGTCAGACAGACCCATAAAGCCTTGGCCACATCGCTCAGTGTTGGGAGGAGAGGGTCCTGTCTCCTTCCCCTCTCTTCCTTACTGGGCCCTTCGCCCAGCCTCATCTGTGGGAATGGGAGTCCCTGCCCACACTGACCCAGCACAGCTCCTTGCCCTGGCCGGAACTGCTGCCGCAGAAGGTCAGGCCAGTGATTTTAGGCCAAGAAGTCCCTAGGGTGGTGGGAGGAAAAGGTCTCCAGGATGGAGTCTGGCTGCACCCACTCGGTTGTCCACATGCTTCCTTTGCAAGCAGGTCAGCACAGCTGAAACGCTGCCATCTGGATTTATTTTCTGTTGACTTGTTTATAAATAAAAAGCAATATAGATGCCATTGTCTTTTTAATCAACAGCCAAATCACTGTTTTCCAGCAGGTAGGTCAGTCCTTCCTCCTGGTCTTAGTTCCCTCACATATAAAATGAGGAGCTTGGACAAGGTGATCCCTGAGTTCTTCGGACTCCAGCAAACCCCTAACGAACAGGAGATTAGCCAGGTGTCCCCTGGGGCCCCAGCACTGCATGCCAGCAAGACAGCAGTGCCCGCAGCAGCTCCTCGAGTCCCAGCGGGAACAGTGTTAAGGTCAGCAGCTCCCAGGAGCCTTGGTGGCTGGGCTCATCCACATCCTCGGCAAGGAGAGGTGCAGACTAACCGGGCCAGGGCCACACCTCCGTTTCTCACGGGATGGCTGAGAAGGTGTAGCGGCAGCAGCACAGTTCAGTATGTTCTGAGAGTGTCACTATGAGCCCCACACACTGCTCTACATGAGTTAATGAGCTCATTTAACCTTCACAACAAACCCATTTTATAGATGAAGAAAGAGAAGCTCAGATCACAGCCAGGAAGTGGTAAAGTAGGCATTTGAAGCCAAGTGACCTGACTTCAGGGCCACGCTGAGGTTCCAGCCAGTGCAGCCATTTGCTGTAGTGTTCTGCCTTGGGGGGTAAGGGGGAGGGGAGAGGGGGGAGAGTGGGTAAGGAGATTGCGGAGGGGAAGGGCGTACTTGCCAGCTCTCGCCAGTGACTGGTTCTGACATTCTGAGGAACTTAGAATGCCCTTCCACTCGGCCACTGTGGGCTTCTAATCGTGGGCTCCGCAAAGCGGCCAGAGGGTCAGGGCTGCCAAGCCAGAGTAGGCACGGTTTTCCACAGACGCCTGGACATTGGGGTCTGGTAGGCTGTGCTGCTCATTGGGGTACTCCCCATAAGAGCCTTGGCCTATTCAGGGCTCTCCTCTACCTCTGGCACAGAGAAGGGCCTGGTGTCAGGGAGCCCTGGACCCACTGTGTGCGCTCTGACCCACCCTGGAGGTAGCTGAGCCCAGCTGGAGCCTGGGACTGATGACTGAAGGGATGGAGGCACCAGGGGACCTGCAGGGCACTAGGGCCTAGAGAGACATCAGAGAGGAAGGAAGTACATCATCAGCCCCTGGGTTCTGGGAGCTGCCCTGAGGGAGCCTTGGGGCCAAGCTAGTGTGTTTACAGAGAGGGGGAGGTGGAGGGGGGAGCATCCTCCTGAGGGACTTCCCACCCTTGCCCGCCCAGTGCCTGAGGCTGGCCAAGAAGGCATTATTGGCTCTCATGAGATCACAGAGGTAGTTGCACGGGCCCCGCCCACTTTCCTGCAGCCTTGGTTCTTGCTGCCAAGCCATGCCAAGCCCCCAAGTGCCCTAGGGAGCCGCTGGCCAGAGATCAGGGAGCTGTGGGAGCTCAGGCCACTATCTCCCAGGAAGAGCAAGGACATGAGGGTCATAGGCCTCCCTTGTCCTTGTGTTCCTGTTGGTCCTGAATGCCCCCACCCCAGCCTTGGTGGCCCCCAGGCCCTGACAACTTCAAGGATCCAATCTGAAAAGATGCAGACTGGTGGTACCTGCTACACCAACCAGAAGCCGGGTGTGGGCGGGTAAGTGGAGGGGCTGGTGTGTGCACAGCTCAGGATCCAGGTCCGTGGCCTGGTGGGAGGTTGGGGGGGAGGGGGAGGGCCCCAGCTCCGCCCCTCATTCTGCCCCTCCTCACTTATGCTCTCTGAACCAAAAATGGAGGGCTCAGTCTAGACTCGTTCTGAAGAAGGGTCCACAGGCCTCCTCAAGTTGCACATATACAGGTATGCAAAGCCCATTCTGGGAAGAGGCTGTAGCTTTCATCAGCGCACCCAAAGCATACAGCCTCTGCTCTAAAACGCTCCGACCCAGCCCTGACCATGTCAGAGCCATTCTGGGCTTAGACCAGGCAAGCAGAAGCAACAGTGGGGCCACAGTCAGGCTTCAGAGCCTCAGAGACCTGAGTCCTGGTCCCCTCAGTCCCTCTTTGGGCATATCTCCTGTCTTCCCCTCTGGACTGGAGGGGCAGGCTCTCATGCTCTGTTCTCCGGCCCAGCCCTGTCTGACTCTCCTCTTTCCTGTCCCAGGCCTGGGTGGCTGTCAGGCCCCTTCCCGCTAGCCCTCTGCCCTCCCTCTCATTCTGGCCCTTCCCAGCCCCTGCCCATCTGTGAACCTCCCAGGAGCTTTGGCACCGCTTTGGTCCCCTGGAGGCCCTGGGCCAAGCTGAGAGCCCAGGGCGGAGCAGCCAGCGGTAAGGAATCCCAGAAGCCCTCCAGGGGCCCCCAGGAAGAGATCAGCACAAACGGGTGCAGGAGCCCCTCATGGAGCCCCCAGGCAAGCAGTCCCTGCAGGAGCTCCCCACAGAAGTGTTCCTGCCTGAGGACTCAGGCCTGGAGGCAGCTCCCAGCACGCATATTCTCTACGTGGGCCACCTGAACCCCCAGTTCTCAGTGCCCGTGCTTACCTGCCTGCTCCGAGACACCCTGGAGCGGCTGGAGCTGCCAGTGGCGCGGGAGCACATCGAGGTGGTGAGGCGGCCGCGGAAGGCCTATGCCCTGGTGCAGGTGGCCACCCCTGAGGACACCCTGGCCTCCCTCCGCTGCCGCCTGCAAACAGCCTTGGAGGAGCACCAGATGATCAAGGAGCTGGTGGCCCGCGGCAAGGAGCTGGTGTTGGGAGACGGCCGTGAGCCCACACACCACAGAGAGGTAAGTGATGCTTTCCCAGAGCCTCACCCAGGGGTCTGGGCATGGATGGCCTGCACTGCCATCCATAGGTGGAGGGGTATCTTTGAGAAACTGGGGGCAAATCTGCAAACTTGGGGACTGCTACCCAAAAAACTGATCTGCAGCGGGCGCTGCCAGCTCACTCCCAGAGGGGCAGTGTGCTTCCAGCTGGTAGCATGTGTAGAAAGGCGGATATGTAGGACTCCTCCCTGGGTCCTCTGCATCCCCTCCTCTGGAGCTGGGGCGGCGCAGCCTCAGGTCCCAAGGGGGTCCTCATTTCCTCCTTGGACCACCTTATTCAGTTGACAAACACCAACAGCCACTCTACGCCAGGCTGTAAAGCAGGGAGCCAGGGCTCAGCCCTACCCTCGGGGAGCCCACTATCATTTATGAGCAGAGCCAGACATGGCCCACAAAGCTGCATGGTGGCCACCGGAGCTATGGGGGGACACAGGAGGGCCCCCATTGCTCTCTGGGGACAAATTAGCAGGGGGAGTGAAAGCCGGGCTGGGACTTAGGGAGTGGGGCTGGCATTCCAGGCAGAGGAACATGGCACATACAAAGGAACAGGGTGGTGAGGGGAATGTTACAGGCGGTGTCCCTGGAGCTCAGGCTGAAGGCTGTGGAAAGAACAAAGGAAGAAAAGAGGGCAGGGGCCCGGGCACCCAGGGCGGTGAGACCCAGCCAGTGGGACTGAAAGGTTGGCTTCTACGGGGAACGTGAGGCAATATTCGCCTCACTGAGACCGTGCAGGTCACTCCATGAGACAGGTGATCCTGGTTTATCGTTCCTTTTGGGGTGAAAACTGCTGCAGAACTAAACAGCTCTGTGACTTGCACTTCAAGATCAGGGAGCCTGATTTCGTGTTTGTAGGACATTTTCTCACATTTGTGATACACCTGTCTTTCCTGGGCAATGCAGGGCGGATAGGGACATGCCCCTCATCGTCATGCCCCTGCCCACACTGAGCTCCCGGGGCTGGAGGTCTCTTCCAGAGCCTAGCAGGCAGGGAGTCCAGGGAGGGCCGCCAGGGGAGTGGCCATGGGCTCATGCCCAGAGCCCCCGGACAGACAGAAACCATGGAAGGGGACTAGGGAGGGCCTGCGGAACGTTGAAGTTCAGGAGGACTGGCCAGCGGTGCAGAAAGTGATCAGCAAGGGTTTCAGGAAGATCAGGAAGGGGACGGGGTCTCGGGGCCCTTCTCAGTTCAGAGACCTGAAGCTGTCACATGGGACCTGAGGTATCTCCTGGTGACCCAGTCCTGGGCCTCAGAGGTCTGTCCCAGCCAAATGGGAAGAGACTGGCCCACAGCTGTCCCAGCTTCCAGCTGCGGAAGGAGAGCTCTTCTTACCCGCCATCATCTCACGGTGGCTAGTTCCAGCCCTTGAGCCAGCAGCCTTTCCCTCATGGGCTGCAGGACCTTGAGCAGAATTAGATCCCTCTGCCTGGGAGGGAACACGGGGCTTCTCAGTGGGCTGGGTCCCAGGGTGGTGGAGGTGGGAGCTCTGGAAGCCTGTGACTCTCGCTGCCCTGCTCAGGGACTCCTGCACTCCACACTGGCAGGAGGAGAACAGAGGCCCGAGCCCTGACCCCAGCCCCGGACCCAGCCCCAGCCCCAGCCCCGGACCCAGCCCGGGCTCCAGACGCCCACCTGCCAGGCACACCAATGCCCCGCCAGCCCAGGCCCTGGGGCGGCCTAGCTCCATGCACCAACCCAGCTGCACACGCTCGGACAGCGCCATCGTGCACCAGGAGATCCAGGGCCAGGAGCGGCTCTTCGAGGGCGCCTTCCTGGGCAGCGAGACACGCAGCATGGAGTTCAAGAGGGGCGGCGGCGAGTACCTGAGCCTGGCCTTCAAGCACCACCTGCGGCGCTACGTGTGCGCCTTCCTCAACAGCGAGGGCGGCAGCCTGCTGGTGGGCGTGGAGGACAGCGGGCTGGTGCGGGGCATCCGCTGCAGCCACCACGAGGAGGACCGAGTGCGCCTGCTGGTGGACTCCGTCCTGCAGGGCTTCAGGCCGCAGGTCTTCCCTGATGCCTACACGCTCACTTTCATCCCAGTGGTCACCACCTCCGCCAGCGGCACGCCCCTCAAGGTGAGCTGCGGGACAGGAAGTTCTCTGGGGCTGTTGTCAATCTGTCATTTCATCACCCGACACGTGATGGCCCACATCCACTCTGCTGAGCAGTGCTGGGCAGGAGGTGGTGCAAAGGGGAGTCGGGAAATGGTGATGAGAAAAGAGACTTGCATTGTCCTGCCCCAGCCCCACAGGCTGTCCCCAGAAGCCGAAAGCCAGGACCAAGCAGGGCGGGATCGGGGCTGCACATTCTCCCAGGCAGGCAGCGTCCCACAGCTGTTGTTGCCCTTGGCCAGGTGATCCGCCTGAGCGTACACGCCCCCAAGGCCCAGGCGGAACCGCAGCTCTACGAGACAGACCTAGGGGAGGTGTTCCTGCGGCGTGAGGGGAGCATCCAGGGCCCGCTGGCCGTCCACGCCATCCAGGAGTGGTGCAGACAGGCAAGTGGGTGGCTGGTCAGGTGGGATGGGGGCCAAGCTGAGCAGGCCTGGGCAAGCCCTCAGGTGTCCCTTGATGCTCCATTGCCCTGTGAGTGTGCCTGAGGGGCTGAATTGAAATAACTTTACCACCAGACAACCCTGAGGGCTGTATACATTTGGGGGGAGACCCTCAAGATAAGGGGCAGGGAGTGCTGGACATAGTCCCAAGCAAAAGCCTTTTCAAGAGGGAAACATCAGGTGGCAGAAAAGCAGAGGAAGGTGGAGAGAGAGGCCATTGGGGGAGGAGGGGCTGCCTCTGGTACTCGAGGAGGCTGCAGGGGACGGGTTATCCCAGGACTTGGGATGCTCAGTTTCCCTCAAGACCCCAGGGGTGTCTGCAGGGCCCGGGGACCAGGCTTCCCCACCTAGCAGTGCCAATCTGGTGCCAGAGGCCTTGAGCAGGGCCCCCAGGCTCTCTGGGCCTTGCCCTCCACCATCAGTTCAACCCTGGGAGGAGCAGGTGTGGACCTGAGATGATGTCAGCTTAGACAGCGGTTTCTTCAATGTCCCTTCAGAAGTGGGCAGTGGAGCTGAGCAAGCTGGAGGAGAGGGTGAAGGTGCTGATGGCTGAGAAGGAGCAGCTCCAGCAGCGGCTGCAACAGCACAGGCCCATCTCCTGCACCTGCTGCGTCCTGTGAGGGCCCCGCCGGCAGGCGAGCGCAGGGATGAAGCTGGCACTTACCCTGGGAGATATAGGGATTGCCTATTTGAGCCAAAGACCTCCCAATAAACCCATCTGGCTGCTCAGAGGGGGTTGAGAGCACCAGACTTCCTTGCTCCTTCAGCAGCATTGCACACACAGGCTGGTCCCACGTGGCTTCAATCCTGGGCAGATTCCGGGGCTGTGCAGCTAATAAATTGCTCTTAGCATGAGCCCCGAGGAACCTCACTTTCAGAAAGAACCTGTAAAAACTTGGCCAGGCTATCCTGGGGCTGGGCTAGAAGGGACTGTCCCTGTCCCTAAGATGCTCATCTTGCCCAGGCCGGGGTCTGTTGACTCCAGTTGGCTAGACAGGGTCAGACAGGAACTTGTTATCTTGGGAAATCCCCTCTGCCGATGGCAAGGCACCTCGGTTACCGAGCAAGCAGGCAGCCCCCAGCCCTGGCATGCTGGAACTGTAGTTCTCGTCGCGCTTCAATAAATTACAGGGACCTGGAGCAAGAATGATTATTTCTAGAACATCTGGCCAGCCAGTTGGGTGTAGTTGAGTCATGAGTCACATGCCTAGTCCCCCTCTGTCCAGGAGGCCAAACCAGCCCCGGGCTCCTACCACACAGAGATGGGGGAAGGAGCCCCGATGGTCAGGTTCCAGTCCAGCCCTGCTCTAATGGCCGGGTGCCTTCGTACTGGTCATCCTCAGGTACCATTTCTCCAGCACACAGGCACCTGCACAAAAGGGGCCTGGCTTCCATGCCAAGCACCCTCAGCCACTGGGAGTCCTGCTGAGCCACTGCCAAATCCCGTCCCCCCACCCCCACCCCAGCAGAGCCAGAGACTCTAAAGCCAGCATCTGACCAGGACAGGTCTGGGCTCAAAGCCCTTCAAGGGCTCCCCCTTACATTGAGAGCAAAGTCCAAACCATGGTCTACTCTACACAGCTCTCCCTGACCTCCTGACCCATCTGCCTTCAGCTCTGCCTCCTTCCCTTGCTCATGCATTCCAACACACTGACCACCTTTCATCACTTGCCTCAGGACCTTTGCACTGGCTGCCTCCCCTGCCTGAAATGCTCCTCCCCCAGACAGCTGCTTGACTCATTTCCTCCCCACCCTATTGTAAATGACATGCCCCTCACCAGCACTGCCACTCCTTTCCTGCTCACATGCAAGATGCTAGCCCAGGCATCATGATTCTGACATGCTTATTGGGAAAGAGCCGATTTCTGCAAAAGCAGTTTAAGTCATGTTGTAGCCAAGCTGCTCTGGGCAGCTAAAAATCGGCCCTGGTCGCTAGGTGTGAAAGATAGCAGAGAAGCTTGGCCAGGTTTCCTCCTCCGAAAGCTTCTGTGTACTGATCAGTGGACATCAGGCACAAAAGGCCACCCTCCTGGGCATTTCTCGGCTTCGGCCTCATCTGCCATGCTGGGTGGCAGGTTGCTCAGGCTTCACGAGCCCTGGAAAGGCATCCGGGTCCCTTTTCTAGAAAGGCTATGCAAGTGGCCAGCACCTAACGGAGGTGCTCTTATAGGGAGAGGCAGGAACATCTAGCCACTGCGAGTGTTTGCAAACCTCACACCCTGCCAAGTCCTCACTGTTCCAGGGAGTGCTGTCCCCAACGGGCATGTCAGAACCCTGTTTTGGGAATGGCTTTTAAGAGGTTACAATCCCCCTAATCAGCCACGTGGAAGTACAAGATGAGGGAAGACATTTTACTCTGGCCCATGAGGAATGGAGATGAGGCAGCCAGGCTGCTCTGGGTCCAGAGGGACACCAGCTTCTGGCCTCAGCGACGATGGTGGCCTTGGACAGTGAGTGGAAGACTAAAAAGGAGCCCACTTCTTTTTAGATCTATGTATTTACCAGAGGCCCGTGCATGAAATGCATGCACTGGAGATCCCCTCAGCCCAGCCTGAACCCTCTCCAATCTGGGACTCCTTGGGGGATGTCCAACTGCCGTCAGGCCTAAAGCGCAGTTGGACATCCCTCACAATCCTGGACCACTGGCTCCTAATCGCTCACCTGTCTGATCACCCCCAACTGTTCCCTCCCTGCCGGCCTGGTCGCTCCTAACTGCCCCCCTGCCAGCCTAATTGCCCCCAACTGCCCGCCCCCCTGCTGGCCTGGTGGCCCCCAACTGCACACCCCGCTGTGCCAGCTTCGTCACCTCTT
>PVJC01009046.1:0-20265 GCA_004026665.1 Murina feae | reverse complement strand
CGCAAGGACCATGAATTCAGTATCACTAAGTTTGAAGGAAAAACCACCCAGGGGCGGGTCTTGGGGCTAGAGGAGCAGAAGGACCTACCTGCAGGGGACAAAGCAGTCCTGCGCTGCCTGGCTATGTACATGTGGGGCCAGGTCCCCAGCAGAGGGGCGGCTGCCATAAACAACACACCTACGCCCCCTTCTCAAGCTTGAACAGCGCCCATGGCACCCACGCTACTTTGAATTTCTATCTTTCAATGCTGAGAATCTAAACTTGAAGTCTTTTGGGAAGTTCTGGACCCCATTAAAAAGAAGGGCTCCTTTCTTAGTTTTTGAACTATCAGGTCATCCATGTAGGACTGCTCCCCTAGAGGACAGCCTGGGACGGGCACTCAGGTGACCAGAGGCACACAGGCATGCCTGGCAGCAGACCCTTCCTCTGTGCCAGTACATAAGAACATTACAAACAAAGCACGTCTCTTATTCTGCATTATTTATTTCTTAAGTTAGAGTTTACACCAAGTCCAGCCAGAATATAAGGGGCACACAGCTGTGCCCATTGTTACGTCATGTAAAGAAAATAGATTTGCATATTGCCTTTCCACTGCAGTATCACCATCCCGGAAGGAAGAAGTCCCTCAAGCAAAGCTGTTGATATGTGAGAGGGTCTTGGAGGCAGCTTCCCCAAAAGAGGCTCTGTTCTGTCTTGAGTAACCCCTTGATGCAAGGAGCGCTTCCCAGCCCCGGAGACGCCCAGCCAGAGGACAGGGGCTCCCAAATCCCGCTGCAGAGAGACACAGACTTCCTGCCATTCATGTGACATCAAACTGACTGTCCCTTAGCGAGGACCAGCCACAGCGGCACTGAGAGTCCCCAGGAGGGTAGTGCCGAGGCTTCGCTTCTGGTTTCGCTGGTCTTGGCAGTACCCGCAGGTCACCAGCACCAAGGGTGTAAGCGTTAGCTAAGATGACCCTCCGCGCGCACCAAGCGCATGTGCTACTCTTGAGAATGGGCTAGGCCTCCCTGGGGAAGCGAGAGGTCACACACTCAACTCCGCAGCGACTCAGGCGGCTGCAGGCTCTCCAGCCACCCTGTCACCACTCCTGCCCGGATGTCCCGCCTCCCATCTGAGGCTGGGGCTGAAGAGAGTCAACACCAGGCAGCCACCGTGCAGGAGCCGATACACGTGATGGGACATGCAGGTCAGTCTTCCCAATACCCTTCCCCATAATAAAATATTCTTAATAAAAACATAATTTAAAGGAAGTGTCAAAAGCCGAGTGTAAAATCAAGCTGTAAACTCCCGAAGTCTGAAGGCTCTCTTGAAGAATCATCCCTGCTTAAAAAAAACAAAAAACAAAAGACGACCATTAGCAATGACCTGACACATGCATTGTTGAAGCAGAAAAGTCAGAATTGGGAGTCAGCTATGGTCAGCTACATCTGTTCTTCATGGAAGTCAGTGGTAGGAGCCTGACATGAGTAACTCCCGGCTAAGAACCACAGGTTTTCAAGATCTTACCGAGACCTCTACATCTGCCCCGACACAAGCACTTTTCAGAGCATCCAGCTGCTAACAATGCCATGGACTGAGCTCTCCACTGAGGGAGCAGTTAGAATGCCATGTAACTGACCAAGTGTCTACCCTTTCCTGTTCCAGTCTCCTGTCTCCTGAGGCAGTTTTTAGCCTGTCAGCCTCAGCACACTGCCCGGTGGAGAGCACCGGCCAGGCCATCTGGGCTACACGCTCACCCAGCAGAGAGAGCAACCACCGCCTCCCCCAGCACGAGCCTCCTCCTCTCCAGGCCCAGCTCATTCAGGTGGCTAATCAACCAAGGCAGACGGCAACAGCCGTGTGCCCCTCGACCAGGTCTGCGCAGTGCTGGTGAGGGCAAGGGTGCAGGAGCCAGGGACCTACCTGCCCGGGCCCTGAGAAAGAGCTCATCTTATCGGTGATGGGAACCCCCGCCCCACGGGACCAGGCCACATCCCTGTTCTCCTTTAGAGCCCGGATCCCTGACTGACCCAAACGCCCTCTGGTCCCAGCAGCAGCCTGTATTTGCTGACACAGTTTGCTCAGTCATCTTAGCAGGACTTCATACACTTCATGGCAGTGCCCACATCTGCGATACTTTATATCCTTACAAGTCCTGCCACTACAAGGACAAATATTCAAAGTTCGCTCAATAATTATTTGGATTTTAAGGGATTTCCAGAATAATAAGCAGCAACAACATAAAAGTATCACATGTATCAATATTATAGCATTTCCTGATGAAGGCATGAGGCTCTGCAAAAATGACAATCACCATGTTGTCACATCATGTCACCTCCTTCAGGATCTCCAAGTTTATGAACACATGAACTATGGAAGGCTAAGAACCTGTCCTCCCAGATTTAGTCAGATTAGCACCTGCATGTAGCAATCCGTAAGGAGACAACTGCTCAGTGACTGGTGTCCCCAAATGGAATCCCCAGAGCAGGTAAGTAACTGCATGTACTGGGGCAGAACAGATGGGTAACTGCATGTACTGGGGCAGAGCAGGTGGGTAACTGCACGTACTTGGGTAGAGCAGGTGGGTAACTGCACGTACTTGGGTAGAGCAGGTGGGTAACTGCACGTACTGGGGTAGAGCAGGTGGGTAACTGCACGTACTGGGGTAGAGCAGGTGGGTAACTGCACGCACTTGGGTAGAGCAGGTGGGTAACTGCATGTACTGGGGTAGAGCAGGTGGGTACCTGCAGTACTTGGAGGGGTCTCACCCACTTGATGCCCACACTGACTGTACCATTTTTCATTCTCTGGCCGATAAAAATTTTAACACTAAACCCATGATATTCTAATAATTCTAGTGTCATCACCATTACAAAAACCAACAATAAAAACCTAAAGCTTAGAAATAGCACATACATTGCCATCAGTCATGATTTATTGATGGAAACTTCAATTCAGTGATCTCGGAGTCAGGGGAGCTGCTTCCGCTTCTGTCACTGTAGGTGTCCCTGTAGAATTCAGAAGGTTTACTCATCATCTCCTGCCAAGAACTCACCTCGCTTCCTGGCTTCTGTAAGCCCGGTGCCCACAGGACACGCCAAGAGGATTCTGTCCCGCATCACGTATTCAGCACGAAGCTACAGAGCGTCTAGCTACAAAGGCACACGTCTGAACTCTGCTGCGGTCACGATACCGTAGGCCCCAACCCAGGGCGGCCAACGGGTTCTGGACTAAGGGGCACAGCGGCCGACTCCCTGGGAAAATCACAGTTCCCCCTGGACCACAGGGTCTTGCTTGGAACTGGAATCCCAGAACCCCAATGCTACAGATGGGGGACTCAGCAGCGCTGGTAGGTCGTGGGCAGCACGGAGGCAGCCTGAGAAAACCCAGGGGCGAGAGGTCACCGCAGGTCCCTGTGAAAAGGAGCCCCCGGCCCGGCTTATCACCAGGGGGTGATGCTGCTGCGTGGACCCAGTGACCACTGAAGGACGAGGAAGGGGACCGACCTGGGCGAGAGCCTGCAGCCCTTCTGGAGATAATGCGGGAGCCGCCCCACGGAGGCCAGGAGGAGGCCAAAGTACGGCGGGGACGGCTTGATGGGTCTGGACAGGAACTCAGGGTGGTACTGAACGCCAACAAAAAAGGGGTGATCTGAAACAGAAACATGCAAGACACAGCTCCCTCATGTATGCGCACACCACATGTGTTAGAGACAAATCTTGTCAGCTGTTTCACATTTGCACAGACCCCACAATTATTTGAAACAGCGTCTTGATTGGAACCCGGTTAAGGTACCCATAAGACATGGGAGCAGATGCCCTCTCCCCTCCTGGCTGAAGGCACCTCCTCTTCAGGTCCTGTCCCTGACTCCCTGGACATCGGAAGGTTTGAGTCACAGGGTCACATTAGATTAGAGGGGGCCCAAGAACCGAGTCCAAGCTCCCAACCGGGAGGGAGAAGGAGGCACCGAGGCCAGAGCTGGAATGGCTGCCTGCAGGAGGCCCTGGTGCAGAGCCATCCCGTGGGCCCTGTGTCCCTGGGCTCCAGGCACCTCCATCGCCAAGACCCCCCATCTCCCAAGACAGGGCTGCTTCCTAATTCTGTTAGGTCAACACAAATCAACTGACATGTCTGTGTTTCCCCACATGCCAAGAAAACCGCACTATGTTTTCCACTAAAATACAACCACCCAAGCAATCACCTTCCAACTCCACAATTTCCATTCGCTCTCCTCCAACATCTTGGCCAACAAACTTTAAGCCTTGCTCCTCCAGACACTTTTTCAAGACTGGATTCACCTGTTGAAGAATGAAGAATAATTTCTCAGCTTACTGTCTCCAAAGCAACAGAAAGGAGAAAAATTTAAAAGTCACAAAACTCAGCTCCTTACCTCAAATCTGTGGCGGTGCCTCTCTTCCAAGTAATCTGAATCTCCGTAGAGTTTCCCTGGCAAAAAAACAAGCAAGCAAATAATCAAAACCAAAACCATGCGGATGCAGAGAATTCCGATTTCACACACACAAAATCTATTCACAACCACATCCTGCTTTCCACTTCTATCATCCACGCCTTTATCACGGGGCCTTTGAGGATTTGATTCCCCTGCCACCTACGCCACCTGCTCGCAGCAGCAATTTAGGCCGAGTTTGGGCTCTGACTTTCCGATCACATGCAGATCAACTGGAACAGAAACAGACTTTCACCATCACCCTCCACCTGCGCAGACAAATCAGGAGGCCCCGAACGTCTGAAACCCTGAGAGATGCCTTCGGAGCTACACAGGTGACAGTGGGGCCAGCAATGTGCGGTCAGCTCATAGCTGTCAAAGCTCCTCAGCCCCTGCTGGCTACCCGGGAACAAGCGCCGCTCCGGCAAGTGGCCACTTTACAAACCCACTCGGCCTGCCAGGTGGGAGCCCCGAATCCAAGCACGTTAGAGATGGGGGCCTGGAAGGTCACCTGCGCAAGTGACTCAAACTTTGTGCTGCTGAAGCCCCAGACACACGGAGCTGCCTCTGCTGACATGTGCAGACAGACTGTCTTCACTTTCTCCTTTCCTCCCCAAATTTTCCCTAAATCTTTAGCACCTGCTAGTACTTTTAGAATTAACTCTATTTAGACTGAACTTCATGAAACCACCATTTCTGTGAGACAATTCCACATGGATCAACCTCACCATATAGGAGAGGAAGAGGTTAGTGGGTTTCACCTAGTTGCCTCATTCTGGTGACTCGTCCACACCCAAGGTCCCCCTGGTCCCGGCTGCACTGTCTCCCTAAGACCCCCACCGTGGCTTTGCCTGCTTCAGTGCATCCTAAGTGCATGACTGGGAAAGGAAAGGAACTTCTAAAGCAAGGACAGAATCAAAAGCGCCAGAGCCCAGTACTCCCTCTCCCCGCACCACCCCCCTCAAGACACACGTCTTGGAGGTGCGAGCCGAAGGCCACCAGTGGGGCAGCGCTTACTCATGACGGAGTTCTTGGTCTGAAACAGGGTCCTCCTCTTGCCCAGGCGCATGGTGCCGCCCATCTGCCCAGGATTGTGCTCTGGCATGTCTATGACCTGAGAATGAAAACAAGCACACTCTCCACACTCTGCTCTGTTAGACAGACTGCACTGAGTGACATGAGGCTAGCCTCCACCGGGTGGGGGGTGAATCTTCCCTCATGAGCCATTCCCGCCCCAGCACTGTGGACCCAAGTGCTGCTGGGCTGCAGCAGTTCTCAGGAGGACCAACAGCCCAAGTGCACCAGACGTGTGTTATCACACGCTCCCTCCTGCTTCATGAGACTGATGAGCTGTCAGAGGCCAGGGTGCTCGTCTAGGGTTCACCGAACCCCGACAGCTTAGTGAGCGCCTGCAGAAGGGCCCCAGCGCTGACAACCAGCCCACCGCTCAGTCCATGCTCCTCTGACCACCACCACCTGACCTCTCTGTGCCCTGCTCCGCCTCCACCTGCATCACATTTCAAAACCTTTGCTTTTCTCCTCCTGAGGTCCTAGTGTTAGCAAAGTTCAAGTTCAGGTCAACAAGCATATATGGAGGCTGTGGAAGTGCCTTGAGATCAAGAGCTTTGTTCATCTTGTTTAACACAGCGACCCCCGTGTCAAGAGCAGGCCTGCGCCGGGGCTGGTGACTCAGACAAGTAAGGCACTGTCCCTCACCCCGAGCCACACTCCTCTGGTAGGAGATGTCACACGAGTATGCGTCTCAAAGGGCTCTGGTCACCATTACACAAATCAGTACTGTACTCCAGCAGTTCTTTAATGACATGCCCATCTCCCAGGGTTGTCGGGAATTAAGTGAATCAATATATAAGGGTGGGCAAAAATGGGTTTACAGTTTTGAGTATATGAAAGTTTCTTTTTATATATTAATAGAGGCCCGGTGCACAAAATTCATGCACAGGGCAAGGTCCCTCAGCCAGGTCTGCACCCTCTACAATCCAGGACTCCTCGGGGGATATCTGAGTGCCGGTTTAGGCCCTGCAGGATTGGGCCTAAACCAGCAGTCGGACATCCCTCTCACAATCCAGGACTGCTGACTCCTGTTGCCTGCCTGCCTGCCTGATTGCCCCCTAACTGCCCCCCTGACAGCCTGGTCGCCTCCTAACTGCCCCCGCCACTGTGGCTTTGTCCAAAAGGATATCCAAAAGATGTGTGGTCTAATTAGCATATTACTCTTTTATTAATACTCTTGTATTTTTCCACATGAGCAACTGTAAACTTACTTGTATAGATTTTTCCACATGAGCAACTGTAAACTTACTTTTGCCCACCCCTGTATAAAAGCAGTGAATAAGGTCTAGCACAATAACAAGTGCCCATAAGTGTTTCATGTCAGTGTTATTATGAAGCACTCCTGGAAGCTAAGGAGAGTGAGGATGGAGAGTTATTTTAATCAGGACTCCGCGTCCCCTCCAGTTGGCTAGGGTGGTACCTGTCCTTAAAACGTTTTGTGGCAAAATGGAAGAGCAGTGAGAAATCACACAATGAAAAAGAAAATCCTGCCTATCCAGTGGGTCTGAAAGGTAGGACCTCAGGGCCCTTTGGGATGGACCTAAGTGGTCTCATTTCCTGTCTCTAAACATCATCTTCCCTCAGTGTCCCTTCCGCACCACATAGGCCCTGGTGAGACGCGAACACTGGACTTACCACAGGATGACTGGTATTGGGGTTAAACTCTGTAGAATTGGCATCTGAAAAATAAAAAAAACATTTGTGTTATGAAAATAATTACAAGCAAATCTGATTTTTTAAAAGTTTGATTCCTAAGCTCTGAATCATAATTTCCCTCTTCAGTTTAAAGTCATTCAGTGATTAGAACAATAACTAGGGACAGCATTTCAAAGTTATAAAATAAACACACAAATGCATTTTTTGCATTACATCTGTAACCCTCTGGGAGGAAGTCAAAGCTGTACAAAATGGGGACATGGAAACCAATGACATAACTAATCCTTATTTAGACACCTCCTTATGAGGTTCCTGTACTGTCATCTCAACTTTTTTTTCCACTTTTTGTTTCACTGTCTCTTTCCAAGATGGGCAAGTACTATCTTTCGTGCTCAGCATCTCATACCAGGCCCTACTCAACTGCCTCACCATCTCACCATAAGCAAAGCCACTGAAGACTAACAGAAAACGCAGAGCTCGTGGTTCTGTGTGTCTGTCCGTTCTCTCTGAACAGGCAGGGCATCGTCCCCCTGATAGGCCCAGACCAAGGCCAGGACTCAACTGAAGGAAAGCTCCTCACAGGTCACTCATCCACCTGGGAAGCCAAGTGGTGGCAGGAGGGCCAGCTCTAGGGCGGGAGGGGGGGTGGTAAGAGTGGCCGCCAGCTCAGAAGCCAGAACCTAAGGGCACTCTCCCTACAAAAATGAGCTACCATCCCCTTGGCTCAGAAGAAATGTGAACTGACATCCGCCGATTAACAGTGAGCCGGCCACAGAAGAGTCACAAGTACTTTGTAAAGCCAGACCACTGGCTCATTCCTTCACGTTGCTTTATTTTTCTTAGAACTCATAAAGTCTTTCTGGAAATCTAGTATCTGTCAGCTGGGGTTGTGGCAGACTTTCCCAAGGGTGGCCCCAGTGAGCCACACCCCCAGTATTCACATTGCTAGATTGTTCTCCGCCACCCCTCATCCCCCGCTCCCGCCCTGACTCTGGGTTTGGCCATAGACATCAGCAAGCTTGACGGGGGTTGCACAGTGGGCTTGTCACTGTGGAAGCCGGTCTGTCTCCATGCCGTGAGGAAGCTCGGCTTGAATTTGTGACTGACAGGCTGCCACAGGGAGAGACCTGTGCGATGTCGCTGCTGGGCAGAGGGGAGGGCAGGGCAGGGTGTCTCAGCCACACTGCGCGGCGTGGAAACCAGTCACCTCACAGGATACTGGGAAACAAACCACTGTGCTGGAAGCCACCAGTTGGGGATAGTCTGGACACAGTGATACCCTTAGCCAGGCACCGAGCGGACATGCTTATTTCCCATTTGCCAGGCCCTATGCTGGGCCTATTACGTATAACTTCATTTACTAGTTATAACCATGCGAAGTGGGTATCATTATTAACCCATTTCATAGTAGTAACAGAGGCCCCACAAGGCTGAGGAGTGTGCCTAGAATCACCCATAATAAATGAAAAGGTCAATATGGAGCCCTGGTCTAAGCAGCTCAAGTTCATAAAAACTGCACAGCCTCACACAGGCCAGAGTTCTCTCACTGGACACCAGCTCAGGGCGATGGCCATCGTGATGAAGTGTGAGGATCGCCAGAACAGGAAGTGCTGGCACAGAGAGCTTGCTCAGCTGGGCTCCCTTCCTGGGGTTTCGCTTGGAGGAGGCCCTACTTTCCCTCAATAAGCATCCCCGTTAATGCACCCCAAGAGGTACTGAGAGCCCGGGGGGCCTGTCCTTCTCCACGGCTCCCAGGGACCCAGCAGGCACCAGGCTCTGTGCCCTCCAGGGATGTGAACAGTTGTTAAGCGGACACTTACCTTGCCATCCCAGCACATTTCTTGAAAATTCAACCACTGCCAACTGCATTCCTAAGCACACGCCTTGCAGGTGGGAGAGAAACAGGAATGAAGCTCCAGGAAAAGGTGACATTCCCACACTTCCCACAGCCTGCCTGGGGCTGTCCTGCTTGTATGCAGCACTCCAAGCACAAACTCTCTTAACTTCCTCTATGAGCAAGCCCCCCGCCCCTATGCTTATCTGCATCGGGTTCTAAAAACTGGACCTGAGTGTATATAAAGACTCCAGGTTTCAGAAGTTATTCGATTCCAATATTCCATTCAGTAGTTTAAAAGGTCGAGTTTTCCTACCCCGCTTTGTTCAGTTCCCATTTATAATTGGTCAAGTCGAAAATTCCTGAAATTTATAGCACAAGGAAGCATCCCAGATCACTTCGCTTACTTAGTCAGCTGGTGCTTCAAGTGAGGATGCAGCACAGTTCCCCAAGTCCTGCCTAAAGCCAAGGTCAGTACATAAACAGGATCTCCTAACTGACACTCCATGACATCTACATGCAACTCACAAGTTTAAGGTCTCATTTAAAGGAGCGTGTGAATTTCTCCCAACAGAACCAAAAAGGCTCTGACTTGCGTTACTATCTGGAAAGACAGCACCTGTGTTTGGGTGTGGAGATCCTGTTTCGCTTACAGGCTGCCGGCACCTTCCTGTGCTCCTTTCTACTTCTTACCCAAAAAAGGCTTCTTCTGCTTCCGAGCCCAGGAGATCGCTTGGATTTTCCCTTCCGTCCCTCGAACACCAAATCCCCCTGGAACCAGCACTCCGCTGTTCAAGAGAAGAGAGCACAGCACGGTGACCCCTCCCACCAGCCCAGCTTGCAGTGACCACCCACGGGCCATTTCCAAGACACGGAAGCCACCAAGTTACTCCATACACTTTGCTAATGGACTATGCCTGTGATTACAGGCTGCCAACGAGCTGAATGGAAACACTGAGAACTTAGAGAACACACACAAAACCACGGACTTTTCTCAGTGACGGTACGAAGTGTCAACAAGTAAAAAAAAAGATGGCATACAATGTCGTAATACTGCTACCACACAGTATTTGTCCCAGGCACGGTCTCTTTCCTAATTTTTAATTTGTACTCATATAAATGCCTTTTGTTTGTTTTTTACCTCTGGGCTTACTGTGCTCCCCAAGCAGGAAGGGACCTTTCCTGCTCAGCTTGAGCGCCTGGGGTCTCCACCATAGCTACATGGCCCCGAAACATTCAATTCTTCAGGTGAACTAGAAATTCATGCTCATGTTTTACAATTACTAATAGCAGCTGCTGGAAAAAACTACTCATGAGACTCTACCAACAGATACTAATCAAATCTTCTGGATGAAAATCTTTAAGTTAAGCTTCACCAACAGATGCAGTGAAACTAGAACAAGTTCTCTTCAGCTCCGATGACACAGAGGAGCTGTACTTTGGTAAGGTTTAAATCATCCAGTATTCAGTCTCTTCAATAACTGAAGACACTTAGGCAAGCAGATTTACTACCAGCACACGAAAGCACAGCACTTAGCCCACGGACGCAACCCAAGACCCTGAAAGCCAAGGGCAGAGCTACTCACTGCGCGCTGCAGAGCTTCTGCCAGGCCTCGTGGTAGCGCACAGGCTCCTCCTGCAAGGTGCTCGGCTCCAAGTCCGTGGAATCGATGTACTGGGCACAGTCAGACAGGAGGAAAGAAGGCTCATGACGCCAGAGCCGCGAACTGATCTTTCATAATTTCTGAACAGTATAATGCATGCCCCATCTTTCTCAATTTTAAATCAGTTTTAAAATGATACTTTACTTTCAAATCCTCCCAATCACACCTAAGAGACCTCCCTAACTTTCTAGTTACCTCTCACCTCCACCATCTAACACAGGAGAGGCACAGACTAGATCCAAGTGGATATAACAAATGAGTGATGCAAAGAACTAGCGAATGTAAGTCAGGCAGTGTAATGAAATCCCGTAATTCTGTAAGAACATGGAATAGGTCGTTCTACAGGAATGTGTCCACCAGCACAAAGCAAACTACACTGTCACCCTGGGAAACACCTGGAGAAACAGGCAAACCCCAGTGTCACTGGTGAGGATACCTGCTCCAGCTGGGGAGCTGCGATGCTGGGGGAAACCTATAAAAGGGACAGGCGCAAGGTTTTCCAAAAGAGCTAACGAACATAGTACTTCCTCTGCCAGGCAAGTACTAAGCACTTTATATGAACTCAATTAATTCTTATAATAGTCCTATGAGGAAGGTACTATCATTATCCCTTGTTAAAGGACAGGAAACGGAGGCACAAAGAGGGTTAAGTAACTTGCCTGGAGTCACACACCTTGTAAGTGAGGGAGCCAGAATCTGAGCCCTGGCTGAGTGGCTCTGGAATCCATGGACCTCGACACTCTACCGCCTCAAGGAGACAGGCAGGGACCACGCCTGACAGTCCACCGCTCGGCTTCTACCCACCACATCGCACAGCGGAGCAGGTAACTACTATTTACTGAGTGCCGTCCCTGTTCCAAGCACTGACTAAGCGACTAGACACGTAATTTGGAGAAACCTTCCAGCTCTATGTGGTGGCTGTCAGCATTCCCACTTCACAGACGGGGTAACTGTTACCAGCAATTGTGCATAGAGCCTCTGGCCAGCCAGGGCTCCCTCATCCCCTTGGGGCAATTCTACTTGGTTGCTTGATATTCAGATCCAAGCATTCACTGTCTCTCAGCTTCTACTCTGACCACCTCTCCCTTCATTATTTCCTGAAAATGCTCTACTCTTCTCTCAAAGCCTGGGGCCCATCATAAATCTTTATAATCCTAAAAACAAATTCTGAGCTTCAAAAATATAAAGCAGATACACAGCACCTACGAACTGCAGACAGCCTCCCTGGTCACGCCTCCCTGCAGAGCCACCCTCCTCACCTTGATGTCCAACTTGTGGTTGATGGCCAGTGCGGAATGCTCCAGGGCTTTAATGACAGAGGCATAGGAGTCTGAGAACTTCGTGTACTTGCCCACAAGGGCAATAGAGCACGTCTCCAGCAAGCGGTCGTATCTATCAATCAGAGGTCAAGAAACCACAAAATACTTTGAATGTACATACGACCATGTACATATGACCACGAGACCTAAATTCCTCTTTAAAGAGAAGAAAAACCAGTCTGGGAAGAACTTACTGGAAGCAGCTATTATCCGAGTCCTATGTGCCCAGCAGTAAAGAGCAAACAATTTTCAGATCAATGTGGCTGGCTTTTTAGGAACTTAAAATGGGATTTTAGAAACCGTTACAAAGAGATGGCTCCAAAATCTCACACACAGTGTTTTACAAAAAGTTAAAATCCCAAAGGACAAAAAAAGGGACCAACACTTCACAAGGGTTAATGCGTGATGAAGGGTCTAGTCATATTATAGAACATCCACACAACAGTCCACATTCATTACGTTATAAAATGTAATCAGCAACAGAGCAAAAATATTCCTAACGTTTTATGAAAAAAGTCCTAAAACTGTGTGCCATTTGTGTAGCCACATGAAGATGTGCATGTAAATGGACAAAGACTGAAAGGGAAATGTTAAAATGAAAGTATCACAGCAGTGGGATGAGTGGCTCCCCCTCCCCGTGCTGACCACACCAGGTGCTCTGGGCGGGGCGGGAAGATGTGAGCACCACACCGCCTCAGGAGCAGGGGGGAGTGTGGTAGCAGAAGACTAATCTCCTTGCTGATCTTTTTCTGGCGTAGGGTGAGTGACACGTTCCCAAGCTCAGCTCGGATATTTGGGATGCTACACCCAGGAGTGTTCCAGCCTTGGCCAGCCATCACTGTGGGCCTCAGGAACATGTGCTAACCCACTGCCACTAGGACACCTGTTGAGTTTCTAGTTGACGGGACACAAGGGTGTCAGTGTGCAATCTGAACTCACTTGTGACCTGGGACCTAGGCCAGCTCTACCAGGACTTCCTTGTCCATGATACAACTACATGAAGGCTGAGAGCCTTTCTTAATGCTCCTTACCATTTATAACCTTTTCTAACATGAGTTGATAGCACAAGTAAGAGCAGAATTCCCTGAGTCCCTAAAAAAAAAGAAATAGGCTAGAATTCCCAACTCCAACTTAAGAAGCAAACCTGTCAGCCATCTCTTTCCACTTCATCAGCATTCTTCGTGGCTGCCTCTCGATAGGAAGGTCAAGTCTTCGAAGAAAATAATCTACAACTCCCTGCTCCTCTAATAATAAGGGGACTCGGTAGATGGACGAGACATCATGGACACAGATCACCTATTTGAAAAGTAGCAAAGGTTATTTTACAAAAACAAACAAAAACTAACAGGGCTGATAGTCTCCCATTAGCTATCTGACCTTGAGAAAATAACTAAATGAGAGGAAAAGGACAATTTTCTTAGAAAGATATAAATTACCAAAACCAATTAACTCAAGAAGAAAAAATAGTGACTAATCTAATCTGAGTAATATGCAAATTGACCCCCACTCTGTTACACCTAAGCCACATCCACCAGCCAAGCCATACCCACCAGCCAATCAGAGCAACTGTGTGCAAATTAACCCAGCCAAGATGGTAGCTGGCAGCCACGGAGCTAGAGCAAACAGGAGGCTTCCATTGCACCAGCAATGGAGGAACTGCCTGCCTAGGCCGGCTATGGCCTCTGCTCAAGGCAACAATGTTTCAATTACAGAAGCCACAGAGCTGAAGCAAACAGGAGTCTTCATTGCCTGCCTAGGCCTCCACTCAAGGCAACAAAGTTTCAATTATAGAAGCTAAATAAACCCCAGAAACCTGATTCCAGCCAGCCTTGCTGGGACGTTGTGTCAATGGGAGCTGTGGGCAGCCTGAGCTGGAATAAGCAGGAGGCTTGCCCCAGCGATGGAGGAAGCTAAGGTTCCTGTCTGCCTAGGCTGGCTGTGGCCTCCGCTCACGGCAACAAAGTTTTAATTATAGAAGATAAACAAACCTCAGATACCTGCTTCCCGCCTTGGGCTCAGGAAGTGCTGAGAGCCTGGATTGTCAGGGGCAACCTGACCTGGGCTCTGGTTAAAGCAACAAAGTTTCAACTTTAGAAGTTAAATGAATCCCAGTCAGCCTTGCTGCAAACAGCCATCAGCCCCTCACCCAGGCTGGCCAGGCACATCAGCAGGTGGACATCCCCCAAGGGGTCCCAGACTGTGAGAGGGCATAGGCCGGGCTGAGGAACCCCCCCTCCAAGTGCACAAATTTTTGTGCACCGGGCCCCTAGTTTCTTATAAACATGGATACAAATATATTTTCATAATTTATTTTTATTGATTTCAGAGAGGAAAGGAGAGGGAGAGATAAAAACATCAATGATGAGAGAGAATCAATGATCAGCTGCTTCCATGTCTCCTACTGGAGACTGAACCCACAACCCCAACATGTGCCCTGACCAAGAATCGAACAGTGATCAACTGGTTCATAAATCGATCCTCAACCACTGAGCCATAACAGCTGGGTAGATACAAATATCTGGAAAAAAAAATCACAAACTAAACTACAAATGTTGTTTTAAAAAGAAATTCATGTTTAAGAAGGATTTGTCACCAGAATAGTGGTTCTCAAATTTGACTATGAAATCACTTGGGGGAGCTTTTAAAAATCCATAAGGCTGCTGCACTTCACACCATCTCTGGAAGCATCAGTATTTTTTAAAGCTGAGTTTCAGAATCACCACACTAGAAAACTTAACAGTAGGATTTGATACATGAACAGATTACAGGAGAGGAAAAGAATACTTCAGTGGATACAGTTTAATAAAAATTCAAAACCTATTCATAATAAAAATTATTGGTAAATTAGAAATTTTATGGAAAACATAAAAATCCCAGAGCTAACCTCATTTGGTTTGCTATTTAATACTAATGCAAAAGTCTGGCACAAGGCAAAACAGGCCACTATCATTATTTCTATTCAATGATGTATTAGATATATTAGTCATCACAATTAGATTTTAAAAAATGTATATGAACTGAAAAATAAAGAAACAATTATCACTAATGTACACAATATTATTATTTAATCTATAAAAAACACAAAAAATGTATATGTAAACAATCAGAACTAACAAAATTTAATTAATGTTAGACTGCCTTGAAATCAGTGGGCAGAATTCAGCAGGGTTTTCTATACATGGATATATCTAATCAGGAAATACAATTTTTTAAAATATGCTATTCACATAGTAAATTATAAATACCTGTGAATAAACCTAACATCTTTTCAAAGATAAATCTAAAAAGCACCTTTTTAAAGAAAATTATACTTCATTTGCTAGGATAGAAATATTTAAAATAATTGAAGAATTGCAGAAACATTTTTTTCAGTCTGTTGAGATCTTGCTTCCAGGTGTAAACTCTGTTTTGGCTCAAATCCTATATTAAAACCCTAATATGCAAATTGACCAAACAGCAGAATGACTTGTGGCAACAACCAGTCACTATGATGCACACTGACCACCAAGGGGCAGACACTCAATGCAGGAGCTGCCCCCTGGTGGTCAGTGCACTCCCACAGGGAGAGCACTGCTCAGCCAGAAGCCAGGCTCAAGGCTGGCGAGCACAGCAGCGGTGGCAGGAGCCTCTCCCACCTCTGTAGCAGGGCTAAGGAGCAGCGAGCTGAGAGGTAAGGAGCGAGGGCCCAAACTGTAAGAGGGATCCTGGACTGCAAGAGGGATGTCTGCCTGCCGGCTTAGGCCCAATCCCCTGGGGTCCCGGGCTGTAATAGGACACAGGCCAGGCTGAGGGACGCCCCCACTCCAGTGCACGAACTTCATGCAACAGGCCTCTAGTAAACTATTACAAACTCAAACATTTTCTGCAGGTTTGGACATTCTTATTTTGACATACATAGTCACTTCAAAATCGAGTCAGATCTGCCATCCCAAAGGAACTGCCTTGTATACCTTACTCCTCAAACCTTTAGGATGCTTATAACCTCTGGACTGAGCCAAACAAACATTGCATTCTAAACAATTGTTTGCAAAGCAAACAAGAAAACACATTTTGACTACCAGACTGAAAACTAAAGGCATTGTTTAAATTAGTACCACCATGCATAGCTGAAGAGTAACTTAGCTAATGTGCAGCTACAGAAATTCCTTCTTGGACTTACTGACACCAACAGGAATTCCTTCCTTCTGTTCATGTAGTTATTCTGTTTTTCTTTCTCATACAAACCTCTTGCTTTCACCCGCTAATTAGAACAATGTTTGGGTTTCTACCTGAATTAGTGCTTCCTAAATATCAAAAAAACCCAAATTAATAATAATTGAAATACATGATAAAAAGGCTGTTCATGCCCAAGCTGGTATGGTTCAGTGGTTAGAATGTAGGCCCCTGGACTGAAGGATCCCAGGTTCCATTCCAGTCAAGGGCACATACCTCGAATGCAGGCTCGATCCCCAGCCATGGTTCGGCTGCATGTGGGAGGTAAACAATCCATGTTTCTCTCTCACAATGATGTTTCTCTCTCCCCTTCCCTCTACTCTCTCTAAAAATCAATGGAAAAAATACTGAGTGAAGATTAACAACAACAAAAAGACTGTTCATAACAATGAAATTATTCTTGCACATATTTGTTATGAATCCCTTTGAGGGGGCTCCCAGCTCCCAGCTCAGGAACCACACCCAGGAACACTGCTCTCAGGCCCCAGGCTGCCCTCACTCCCTGAAGCTTGCACCATGATGGAGATGACAGCTGCTCTGTAATGGGGAAAGGCTTCCCTCTTACTCTATTCCCTTTAATGCCAGGCGATGATTTTAATTTTTTTATATTCAAATCCACACTCCTGGTAGTCTTGTAAATGGATTTCCCTTATTTTAACCCTGTTGCTTCACTCTCCCCTCTCTGTCTCCTGACCTTCAAATAATCCAGCAGCAAAAAAAAAAAGCATCTATAACTTAATCATAAAATCCTTCAAATCCATAAACTCTCTTTCAGCCAAACCTGACCAATGCCACAGTCTCAACTCATCACCACTAGAATTTCTATACCATGAACCATACTTAGACATATTACAGTTCCAAAATTTTTAATTTCCTGTACCATAGGTCCCCTTCAGTAGCACAGGTAACAGAAAAGACTAAAGTGTGTTTAGAGCCTATAACACCTTAGACACCAGGCACCAGCGATATAAAGTCTAATAAGGTGAGTCCCTCCCTCAAGAAGCTCCAAGTCTGTTAAGGGGCAGCATAAGGGCTCACCATCAGCACCTGTGAACCCAAAGAAAGATCAAACTAAGGTTCAAGGGTGAGAAGGTTTGACAGGTAAAGCTGCTCACATAATACTGTGTCCTAGCTGGGCCCCAAGGAAAGAAAATGAATAGGAGGATTGTGAGGCCAAGAGGGGGGCTGGGGTGAGGCGGGGGGAGAGACACCATTCGCCTGGCTGCAGAAGATAGTACAAGAGGTGGGGAGAGGAGAGGCAGGAGAGGAAAAGAACACTGGGGAACCACAAGACGTGGTCATGGAGTCATCACAGAGCCAACAGATTCAGTTCTTCCAGGGACCAGCCTGTGGTCTCAAATCCTGAACTAACAATAAGCCTTATGAAACTAGTTAAGAGACTTCAGGATAATCAGAAGCAAAAAATGATTCATGTGAAGATGGAGTTTCTACTCACCTGTTCAGGTTCAACATGGCAGAACATAGATATTTTCTCTTTCACTGATGTGTCGAGAGGATTTGCGCACCTGCACACAACCTGGTAGTAAAGAAAGCAGGACAGTTAGAATGGATTACAAACCTGGGCTTTCTCCTAATTGAATGAAAAGTTAAGCTAACTCCTAGCACAATGCATGCATATTATGACAATATTACCTGTTTGCAAAGCATAAAATTCCTAAATCCCAAACTGGAAAAACACACAATTACTGAACTACAAGAATACAAGAAGCAAGTGGGGTTTCCTCAATGTTCTTGGTTAGGAGGGAAGAGAGAATAAATGACTCGCTGAGGGGAGAAATAAGACTCGACCACGTACATGCCAGATAAGGAAATGTTTGTAAACTACAGCCCCAGTTCAAAGAACTAGAACCATTTCTCCACCATCAACTAAAAGCATGCCAAGAAAACAAAGGGCTTGGGTGCCACAGAAGAGAGATTTTAATGAGACACACAAGATCATGCTGAAACCAAGTAATAAGGAAACCTTACCAGATCTGGGGAAAGCCCAAGGCCTCTGAGTTCCCGAACACTATTCTGGGTGGGTTTAGTCTTCTGTTCCCCTGTTGAACTTGGCTATTTTACAAAAGAAAAATAAGTTACTTGCTCTGTAGTAGGAATTCTCAAGTGTGACTTTTCCCAGAACCCCCTTCTTAAGGGGGAAATAGACTATTTGATCCTTTATTGCGTTTTTATTTTTGTAAAAGTTACACAACACATATTTTAAAGTCAAATAGCTCTACAAAGTTTGTCCTAAAGACCAGTGGTGCCAAAACCTAGAGACAGCCAGCTACTCTTTCACTCTTTTAATTGATCCCTCTAGTATGCTTTATTGCTGATTCCTGACTTATAGTGTGAGGCATTTATTTTTGATTACATTCTACACATGCAACCATTCTGAGCCTGCATTCCCCACCTCACGATCCCTCAGCAGTGTTCATGACTTTTGGAAGTAGTTAAATACTGTCCACTGTTAAGTCATGTGTCATACTTTTCCTTTCTGATCCAGATGTTTGTTTTTCTGTGTGGCTTTCTGTTTTGTTTTGTTGGTATGCTGAGTTTTCTATGTACTAAATTATCTGTATTCTCTTCTCACACTTAATAGATACATTGGCTGGGTATAGAAGTCTAAGTTGAACATCATTTTCCCAAGAATTTATTAGGAAACAGCTTCACTTTTAGCTTCCAGTATTGTTGGAGAAAAGCTGAATGCCATACCGATTCTTGATGTTTCTCTTTAGAGCCCTTTAGAATTTCTTCCCCATTATTCTGAAATTTCATAAGGATGTGCTTTGGTGTGGTTCATTTTTCATTCAATATGTTAGGCATTCAGTGGGCCTTTTCAATCTAAAAATTCATTTCCTTGAATTGTTTACAGTAAAAATTTTTTTTCTATAAAGGGCCAGATAAATATTTTATGTTTTGTTGGCCATGCATTCTCTGTCAAAACTACTCAACTCTGCTCTTTTAATACAAAAGCAGCATGGACAATATATAAACATAAGGGTGTGGTCCTATTTCCAAACAATTTTTAAAACCGGAGGGGTTGATTTGACCTGAGGGCATAGCTTATGGGCCTCTGGTTCAGATGTGTTCCCTCCCCATTGGTTATTTTTTGGGACATCCTACTATTTGGATGTTAGAACTCCTGCACCATTCCTCAACTTCCTTGCTCTTTCTCTCTTGATCTTTCTGCTCTACTTCCCAGAGTATTTCATCAACTTTCTCTTAAATTTTTCAGTTCTGCTATCCAATTTTTAGTCCCCAAGAATTTTCTATTCTCTAAATATTCCCTTCTTGGGTATCCAGCTTTGTCAAATAGATACAGTTTATCGCCCTTTAATTCTAAGGATATTAATGACAGATTGTTTTACTTCCTTTACGTTTCCTGCTCCCTGGAGAGCCTTAATTTCCTTTAATTTTCTTTTTTTCCTATTGTTTTGATCTCTTGCATGTTAGATACTTTCTCCAAACGTCTGGTGATCACTGGCTACCAGCTCATATTTAAAAGCTAAGTGGAAGTTCCGTGAGAGTATATGGACTTGTCCACCAGGTCCTCACTACGGGAACTGGCTGGCCTGTTTCACTGGGGAGCCTCTGAGGGCAGTGTGTCTTCTCCTGGGCTAGTCATATACCCCAAGAAGAATCTTACAATCTCCTACATGGAAGGTCCAAGCCTGGCTGTGATGTTTCTGGGAACCAAGTGGAAGAAGAAGATAGGGTGTCTCAAGAGCATCAAATTACACTGTCCCCCACGTTTTTAGTTGTACTGTCCTCAAATAACCCTAGTGTCTGCTCATTCAGAATCTCTCTTCAAAGAAAAAAACCTCCAGTCTTCTGCCAAGGTGGGGGGCGGGGTTAGTGCCCCACTGTGCACATTAGGGAAGGGTGGGGCTCACAACAGCTGTTCCAGAAGCAGTTAGACCCCGAAAGGGTCTGTTAAGTCAGTTTCCACATGTCCACTTGCTTTCTGCCTTCCTAATTTTTGTTATTGTTGAGTCCTCTCTCAGTATTTATCTTTGTGAATTTTTATCTATATAAAAATTCTCTTTACTATAGTTTCCATGGGCTTCACCATGTGG
>PVJC01009045.1:0-46873 GCA_004026665.1 Murina feae | reverse complement strand
GCTAGGCCTGGCCCCACAGTTCTGGGATGACACCATTGGGCGGCCATGATTGATAGATGCTTTCTCAGCAGACTTTGCTCTTGTGCTCTCTATGTGCTCAGATGAACCAGTATTTTTTTCATCTCAGTCCTGTCGTCAGTGTGCCTCAGTTATCACTGATGCTTCATTTTGCTTATGCATGTGATGAGAGGTCTGAGAGCAAGAGACCACCCTTGTTCCGGCTTCACTCATGCTGTGATTTCTCACCTACTGAAAACTATTCTATTTGGGTGTCTTTCCAGCAGCTGGCTTCCTCCTGCTCTTTTTATTTCTGTTGTTTGCTTTACAAATTAAGAGAGAAAAAGTCTTTCCCTGTTTTTTATTTCTGTCATGGGCCTGGGGGCTGGGGGCTGGGAGGAAACTAGTTTTCAAAAAAACCTTTTTAGATGCCCAGAAATTAGGAACTCTAAGGGAACTCTTGAATTTGCTTTTAAGATTAAGTACACCAGAGATTGTACCTGCTGGGTTTCCAGGCTGTAAATAAATACTAGATGAGTGGTTATTTCACCAGGATTTTGCATACAGGCTCATTTGCTTCTGTGGAATTCTAAGTGAGACTCAATTTTGAAATGACGGGTGAAGAAAGACTACAAACCCTGTATTCTAAGCAAATGGTATAGCCTCCCAAGGCCATCCACCATCTGCCAGCCAAGTGTCTAAATTGCTACAGCTCAAATCCCACTCCAGTAAACAACATTAACCAAAAGGTTCACTTTGCCGAATCATTTTCAAGTCCTGCAAAGTGGCCCACACTGACATTCCGTGTAGCATAGGGGGAAAACATCATTTTTAGAGAACGGATGACCTGAGTTTCAGTAATTTGCAGAAAAGTGTGAGGACTGCAAATAATAAAATCATAGCAGGTTCTGCTTACTGGGAACTTGCTCCTTTCTGGCCCTGGGCTTAGCACTTTACCAATATCATCTTGTTGACTTCTCAACACGATTTTTGAAGTAAATATAACATAGCCTAGTTTGGCAGGAGTATTTGAGAACTTCAATGATTTAGCTAAACTTACACACATGGGAAATGCTAGAACCAGGATTCAAAACTCCAAACTATGTTCTGAACCAGTGGTCCCTCCCAAACTGAGATTGGACAACTGCCCTTCCGTAACTGCACACATACCCCCGAGGAGCCTGTGCAAACCAGGAACTCTTGGCTTCACCCTGAGTGATTCCAAGGGTGTCAGATGTGAGCCACGAATTCTGACAGGGACCACAATATGGCCTCTAGTTTGTAATGACCCCTGGATTCTGGATTAGTATGAGAAGATTACAGAAATATTCTTTAGATTATAGCTACAGAAGAAAGAAAGACCACTGGGATTGGAGTCAAAGACATAGATTTTCATCATTTGAGTAAGCTGCTTGATGATACTCCTCAATCGTCATACCCGTCTTCTAGTATTTTCTAGGTTTGTAATGAAGATCAGAATAGATAATGTGGCAGGGAGAACACTGAAAATGCTGGAAGGCTCTCTGCACACTTTTTATACATTTATTACTATTGTATTCTATTTTCTGTGTAAACTTTAGTGCTCTATCCAGAAAAAAAACTGGATCCTATTTTTACTATTTTTGTCCAAACTTCACCCTTACACCTAAACCCACTGCCTTTGTTCCCAACTACCAGCACCTGTGGCCTTCCTGAGACAGCCGAGGCTGTTTTGTCCTCAGAGGTTTGCTTGTGCGGAGCGAGGGCCTGGCTGGCTTGGGCAGGGAGAACTCTTAGGCATCATCTACTCTGCAGGATCTAGACTGTAGGATTGATTCTGAGATGGCACCCTTGCATGGTTTTTCCCCCTTTTCTGGCCCACCTTCTCACTTCCCTACCAATAAAGCTACTTACACAGGCATCTCCCCACTTTCGATGGGCTCCTGGAGAAGCTCATCTCCAGGGTTTGGCCCCAAAGTCTGAGGGCGGCGCTCTTCTACGTAATACGGCTACTTTCATTGCTTCCCCTTTGTTTTTCCTTCTCCCCAAGCCCAGAGTCGCTTTCTGGTTTGAGGTTGTGATAAAGTTCTAGACTCCCAACCCGCTCTTCAAGATTATTTTTCCTGCCATTTAGCTGATGCAAAGAGCGTAGGCCAGTGGGGAAGTTGGCCATTGACCAACGCTTCTGCTTACGTGGGAGGAAGGCGAACATAGGAAAAATGGATGGGACTGATACTGACCAAGGCTTCCAAAATATTATTGCGCCGCGCTACTCAGCATCACAGCTGCTTTTTCATTTTTATTCATTGCTGGTTTGCTTTTTACTCCTTGGCCCTCACGGGCTGACATTTTGTAAATGAAGAGTCCCAAAAGCTACTTCTGGCCCCTTTCTCTTTTGTCTGCTCCTATTCTCTTTTCAGTGGCAAGTTAAGGGGCCCTAGCAATACGGGCTTATGCCATCCGATGCCTCTTTCTCTCTCATCTTGCACTGGACAGACCTGGGTGTGAGGGAAGTCAAGACTGAAATTCCTAAATAAAATCTCTGGACACTAGGAAGATTAGTCTTTTGAGGAAACAAATATTTTTCACCACATGGTTATTTCAGTGTGGCTTATTTATTTGAGCAACAGTAGGAAATTCTTGTTAAAAATAAATAAATAAATAACCCTCAACTCTAGGCATCAGTGTATCCTGCCTGGAGAGTGAACATCTGTAGACCCCCAAAGGCTGTAAGAAACTATTTTAGGGGAAGTATTGACACATTGATCCTAAACTGAACGTTACCAGCTGCTTCACATCATATATTTAGAAGGAATCTGTTTGTGTTTTTCTACAGTTCTGAGGAATACAATCTGAATGGTTTCATTTTCTTTCAAATATCAAAGTATCTTTATCTTGACAAATGTCCAAGGGTTCAAACCCAAGTGCCTAGAGGGAGACAACACAGTTATACACCACAAAGGAAGTCACACTAGTTTTCCGCATCAGAACGCGCAGAAATAATTGGGGATTTTAAAAACATGATTGCAGAACTCAGGTGTGTAGAGTTTATTTCTGACAATAAAACACTTTGGGGCTTGTAACATTGAATTTTAAGATATTTATATCTTTTTTTTAAAATCCCCTGCATGTTAATATTATCCCTTTAAGGTCACTTCTTCCACTTATTGTTATCATTTTTTCCTCCAAAGGAGGGATTGGGAAGTAAGGGTGGTGGGCACCAGACAAATGATGTGCCTGAAAGCAGAAAATGGGGTAGAGGGTTCATTCAAAATGGCAGAGTATTCTGGCCCATTCTCACTGGGGTACACAGCACATATTCCTTAAGGTCAAGCAAGTACAGAATCTCAAACATGAATAATTAATAAGGATGTACAAGATGTCAGAACTCACATTCCCTGGATTTGCTAAGATACAGATAAATTGAAATGTGACAAAAACAAATTGTGTTTAATAAACCTTAAAGACGTGATTCCTGAAGCATTCTGCATGGCTCTGGGTGCCCCTACTCCAACTTCTTCTATCTTAATTTATAGTTGACAAAGACTAGCAAGAAAAGAATGCTTGAACTTAAGTAATAAAATCAGTTATGAAACCACTGACTTTATCCCATAGTTATGAGCTTTTTCTGGCGCTTTTTTGTAATAATGTTCTAATCTCTCTATTTAGGGAAGACACATAAAGTATCATTTAGTTTCAGCTGAGAAAGCATCTTCCAGAGTCATCACTGGGCTCCTCCTCATGGAATGAATCATCCTTGCGCACTTCCCTGATTAAGCGAAAGAAACGGGTGGGTGGTCGAACCTCGCCTCATGAAAATAAAATACCTTCTGTGACCGCAAAAGCAGAACTTCCCAAGACTGGACACAGCGAACCTGGGGCAACATCATGAAGCCAGGGAGAAATTATATTGCTGCAAGATTCTGTCTTCCTCCAACTTTTTATTTATCATTTTCCCTTGAGGGATCTTCAAACTCCTTATCAGTCCTTGGCAAATAGAGTGCATTTACCTTTTTTCAGATTGTCCAAATATTTTCTTTTTTCTTTCAAGACCAGGTGAGACTAGTTAGAAAACAACTGTAAGTGTCTCACGAGTAAAGGAAAGAAAACATCTACTTCCCTCCCCCCAAACACAAAAGCACCACCGAAGCTCCAAGCAGGATTCAAGCTTGTTTTTAAACCCCATGAATCTACCGAGTGAAACCGTGGATTCAGTGTGTGCCTTTCCTGGTGCTGTGTGTGCGAGGAAACAGCACGAATTACACAGCTTTTCTCCAGAGCCTTGACGCAACATCCAAAAAACAATCATCCTTTTTAAAATCTCAACTAGTGATTTAGGTTGATATTAAGAAAATTACGGGACTAAAAGTGGGGGTAGGTGGGCCATGCAAATTAAGGGGGAAAGGGAGAAACACATGTTACACGTTACCGACCACTGAGTACAAACATTAAAAATAACGTTTTCTCACAGTTCCCCCCGGGGTCCCGGCTCTGTCTCTTGCTTGAGCAGAGTTTGGACGGAACAGACCCAGGGCCGCCCTCCTTCCAGCCTCTGACCTGCTCCTGCGTCTCGTCTCGTCCAGAACCACCTCCGGGACCAGCCAACACACCACTTTTCTCCACCTTCACTCATTGCCGAACAACCTCGAGCTCCTGAAACCGTCAGCATTATTCCACCAGGTGGAGGCTGCCGCCCCGCCCGGCCGGCCTGCGTCTGCGGGCCCGCACCTACCTGGCTCTGGGCTTCCATTGCCACCTGCGCCTCGTGGCTCAGACGCACCGATGCAGCCGCATTCTCTCCAGGACGCGCCGAGGCCGCCCCCCGGCGAGTGGGCAAAACTCAGGGCGCCACGGAAGCCGCCCTGGCCTTGGAGAGGAGCCTGACCCAGGCCCTTGCGGAGCTGCGTGTCCTGGGTTCCACCCGAGCGGGCCCTCCTCCCGTGACTTCCTGCACAGCCACCCCCGGGTGAGCAGGTGCAACTCAGCACGAAGATGGGCTACACCTGACTCACCTCCGCAGGGTGGCCGGCCCGGGCTGGGCGAGTTTCTCCTGGAAGGCTCACCCTCAAGCAGCACTAGGAGCCTTAGAGCCCAGAGGCCTTTGAGGGGCCCCTTTGCACCCCCTGGTGTCTGTTTTCTGCCTGAGCCTCTCCCCAAAACTACTAGCCATTCTTTTAACCACCTGAAGCCCTCTCCCATGCATTGGACCAAATGAAACAATAAAGCTTTTTGCAGCAAAAAAAAAAAAAGGGGGGGAAAAAAAGAAATGAATAACTTTTCCTGATAAAGCTGGAACTTCTGATCATGGAGGAAACAATGTATTATTCACTAAATGGTATTAGAACACATTAGCAATCATTTGTACGACAAATTACGGTAGCTCATATATTATACAGCATCAAAATAAGTTCCACCTAGATTACAGATTTAAATATAAAAATTAAATCATAAAATATTAACAGAAAGTAGGAGTGATGATTTACATAATTGTGGTGCGGAGGCCTTTTTGAGGATTGTGCCCAAAGCAAAAACCACTCAAAGAAGATACTGTTAAATTTGATCATATAAAAATTAGAACTTGTGTATATCAAAGACCCACTATGAAAAAAATGAGACAATAACAAAAAAAATCAGTGAAAAATATTTGCAACAAAAGTCTCTCACAAATAAACTTTAAAAATGAAAACAGTAGTAGAAAAAAAATTACAAATGAAATGAAAAAGCACTTTACAAAAGATGAAATCAACCAGTCTATAAGCATATGGAGAATTGTACGAAGCACTAGTAATCAAAGAAATGCACATTAAAACAATAATGAGATATGTTTCATCCATCAAATCATCAAAAACGTTTCAAAGCTAAAATTCTAGGGATTGGCAAGCGTTCAGGAAAATGGTTCTTCTAAGAAGCACAAATTAATATACTCTTCTGAAAGTCAGCTGGGCAATATATATGAAAATACCTAAAGTTGTTCTTGCCCCTTTTCTCAAGGATCTCACTCTGGAAGTCTTCCTTGTATAGCAAGCATAAGTAGCAATTTAATAATATGTATCTGAGAATCACAGATTAGATTGGCTCACTCAAATCCATTTGTACTTCCTTGCAGAATATTTCTGTCAGTTAATATAGATCTACATAATCAATTCTAATGACTTCCTAATATTGCATTGTATGGTTGTAAGATGACTTACGTAGCCACTTCCATGCTGACTGACATTGAGGGCATTTCAAGATTTCTTATTCAAAAAGTGCTTCAGAGAATGTCCTACTCAATACATCTTTGTACACATCTCAAATTGCTAAATATCAGTTCCCAGATATAGAATGATTGAGTCAAAGGGTGCCCATTTAAAATATAAATACGTAGTTTTAAAAACTGGTAGCAATTTATTCCCATCAGAAACACACTGATGCCATTTTCACACAACCTTGTATCAGAGCGTGTTAACAATCTCTTTAAACATTCTCTCTTATAGAGTTTTTAAAACGTATTTCTTTGCTTTATTTGGCAATTCTTATTTTACATGCATAACATGAATTTGCCTAATTTTCTATTAGAAAAGCATTTTTTCTAATGTTTTATTCTTTCCGTTTTAAAAAAGTTTTGTTATAATAAAACATTAACTTTGCATATGGGCTGCAAATAGTTTCTCCAAATATAGTCTCTTATCGTGTTTGTGTTAACATTTTAGTACACAGTTTTTAACTCTCTACATGGCTACACCTTTAAACATTTCCTTTATAGTTTCTATACTTGGTATCCGTTTCAGGAGGTCCCTCCCACTCAGCACAACCAGCTGGGTCTCACTGGCCTCCTGCAGGGCACCCGGAGCTGCACCCTGGAAGTTTGCCAGTCAGAAGTTCCGTGGACTTCCCATAATGTGTGATTCCACCAAGTGCCGAAGGACCAGGCCTGCAACGGTGAGTGTGTTTGCCCATCCAGTAGAGGGTGCACTCTTTCCAGTGGCTTTGGTAGCCTGTTGCTTCTCCGGTGCTTTACTGCCGATAGATTTGTCAGCAGCCTGCTCTGAAGGAGCCATGGTATAGGGACCCCTTTACTGACACTCTGTCCCTCCCCCTCCCCCCCCCACACACCTCTTTTTAATAGCGTGAATGAGGTGGATGATGTCAGCCATAATACCTCAAACTACATAACTGGGAAACTGGGAAAATTAAAGATTTAACCTTTGTAAGGTTAAGTCCTTTGTAAGGCATTGACCATGATTTCTGATGCATTGTAGGACCTCAAAAGAGTATTGCTAGTGTTTTTGTCATTATAAACTTCCATTGGTCTTAGACCAAGGCCAAGGAGTTTAGCACAGATGCGCCCATGAAGCAAAGTCTCTCCTTTTGCCTTTCACGGAGATGGGCTACTTCTCAAAAGAAAAGCATATAATTAATTTACCTCCCGGAAATGTTGTGACAATTTACTAATTAATACTATAACGTGCTTTGGAAACATCAAGGGAAATAAAAAATGCTAAATATTGTACGACAGCTTTCCTTTGACTAACATCTTCAACACACAGTCATGTAACCTGATTTAATTAAACAATACAAAGTTAAATAATAAAGAGCAAAGGAAGAGGTAAATTGAGAGGCATAATCCAGGGAGAAGAGAATGTTTTCAGATGAGATTTAAAAATAGGGTGAATCAATGAGGCAGAGAGACACTGAAAAGCTGTTTTACTTGAGAGAAGATAGAGACAGGCCTCTTCTCAGACAATCTGCTGCATTCCCTGGGACCTCATTAGGACATTAAATGCATCAGCATCTCAAATAACAGTGAGTGTTAATAGCGATCATTGGTGAGACATGGAAGAGCACTTAGTTACCCTTTGGGAGAATAAATGCAATCATTACCCAGAACAGGCAGACAAAAGTTGAAAATGTAATAAATTGTGTCTGGCTAACAATGAAGATCTGTGCTTCTCGTCTAGACTTTAGAGTTGCTCCCGGGAAGCACTTGCTCTAGGAGGAACTCCATTTCTGGGCCACCTGGCATCTAAGGGAAGCCACGTGGCTACTCTGGCTGATGGCGGGTTATTAGAAGTGATGCGTGTCCCTTCCAGACTGAGGCGGATAATAAGTAGTTGTGCTCTTGCCATAATCGTTTCCCTTCCCACAGTACCTCTAATACCTCCATGTTGACGTTAGTGGCATCCAAACACGGAAGGAGCCTGCATCCCAGATTCCTTCCTTGAAGGGAAGCAACCCAGGAGAGTTGCCCACATCAAACACCCGCCTTAGGCCAAGCATGGGTGAGAAATAAAACTGTATTTGTTAAACCACTGATATTTTAGAGTCATTTGTTACCACTCCTAGACCGATCAGGGCGGAAAAGCACCTTTTTAACAAACAAGGGGCAAGCACAGGTGCAAATTGGAGGAGGGATGGCTCCCTGCTCTCACTCTGGGGATTGTAAAGAATTTAAGGGAGCCCTGGCCGGTTTGGCTCAGTGGATGGAGTGACAGTCTGAGGACTTGAGGGTCCTGGGGTTCGATTCCGGTCAAGGGCATGTACCTTGGTTGCGGGCACATCCCCAGTGGGGGGTGTGCAGGAGGCAGCTGATCAATGTTTCTCTCTCGTCAATGTTTCTAGCTCTCTATCCCTGTCCCTTCCTCTCTGTGGAAAATCAATAAAATATATTTTTAAAAAAAGAATTTAAGGGATATGGACAATAAGGTTTCAGTCATTAATAAAGGAAAAGAAATGGGAATTATATCAAGATAATGTACAATGAGATAGGAATGAAAATAGATAATACCAAGTAAACAGGAAGACTGGCCCTAGCTGGTTTGGCTCAGTGGATAGAACATCGGCTTGTGGACCAAAGGGTTCCAGGTTCAATTATCGTCAAAGGCACAATAATTGAACCTGGAAGTGGGAGGACCCTGGACGGGGAGGACCCTGGTTGCATGGACCCTGGTTGGGGCTTGTGCAAGAGGCAACTAGTCAATGTGTTTCTCTCACATCGATGTTTTTTTTCTGTCTTTCCCTCTCCCTTCTACTCTTCCTAAAAATCAATGGGAAAATATCCTCAGGTGAGTATTAACCAGAAGAAGAAGAAGAAGAAGGAGAAGAAGACGACGACTGCAAGGATACAGATATAGAGATAGATTCACATAAAAGAATACAGGTGTGAATACAGTAAAAACAATGCATAGAAGGAAAAGACGGCCTTTTTATAGATACTGCAATAGAGTTGATAGTTATCCTGCAAATATCTAAACTAATAAAAGCGTAATATTGAAATTAACCATCTCTTCGAAATGGGTAAGCCACGCCCACCAGCCAATCAGAGCAACACTATGCAAATTAGCCTAGCCAAGATGGCGGAGGCCGCAGCCCGGGAGAAGGCGAACACAGGGTCCAGCCGTAGCACAGGATGGGAAGAGCAAGCAGGCCAGTGGCTGAAGCTGTGGGCAGGAGGAGCAGCGCGGGAAGAGGCTGCGGCCTGAAATTGATCACATTGAGGGGCACACACACGGGCCTCCAGGGCTCCCCGTGTGTGCCCCAGCCACCCGATGGCTTCCCAGGTGGGCCGGCCCCGAGACTCTGTCCTGGGAAGCCATCAGGTCGTGGACAGCCCCAAGGGTCAATGGGAGCTGTGGGCAGCCTGAAAATGGCCCTCAGCCCCTCTCCCAGGCTGGCCAGGCACCCCAGTAGGGACCAGAACCCTGAAGGAGCTGTGGCCAGCCTAAAAACTGCTCTCAGCCCCTCACCCAGGCTTGCCACACCCCCATTGGGTAAGGGTTCCCACTGGGGGGCTTGGCCAGCCTGCAAACAGACATCGGCCCTTCGCCCAGACTGGCCAGGCACACCAGCAGGTGGACATCCCCAGAGGGGTCCCAGACTGCGAGAGGGCACAGGCCGGGCTGAGGGACTCCCCCCCCACACACACACACACCGAGTGCACAAATTTTTGTGCACTGGGCCCCTAGTTCTGAGTTAAATGAAGAAGCAGTAAATTAATTATTATCAAGGGTGTACCAAGTAATGGACAGACTAGTTTGACAAATATTTTCTCATTCATTCCACATCACAACTGCATTATCTTCATTTTTTTTCTAATGAATCAGCTGGAATTCAGGTCACAGCTATCAAGTAACAGAGCTACCATTCAAGCTCATGTGTGTGACTGAAAACCTCACCATCCCTTCACACTTCCAAACTGCTATTGCTTTAGGCAATGAAAGAGCATTCACTCTGTTTCCTCACCTCAGTGCCTATATTGTCAACTTTCTGAGAACAAGGTCTATGTCTCTTCCACCTTTGTATTACTTACGCATAACACAGTGCTTAAGTACATTAACAGTGTCTAATAAGTGCCCCGGCCAGGTGGCTCGGTTGGTTGGAACATCGTCCCGTACACCAGAGAAGTTGCAGGTTTAATTCCCAGTCAGGGCACATACTTAGGTTGCAGGTTTGATCCCTCATCATGACACTTATGAGAGACAACTGATCAATGTTTCTCTCTCCTTTCTTCTCTCTAAAGTCAAAAAATATATATATTGTCAAGTGAGGATTAAAAAAAAAAAGTGTCCAATAAGTGAGTGATTGTAGTACTAAATTTCATTTCCTTATGTCTATTTCCATATTCAAAAACTTGTCATGAGATAACCAAGAAACAACTAAGGTGGAAAAGTCATCTGCAGTGTAGATTGCATAAAACAGTCTGTGTAATTGCCAGGGTTATTTGAGTGATTTGCACAGGTTGATGACAGCGGTCCCATGTCACTCTCGATAGACAAGGATAGCACATTCCTGCTCTATGCCAGCTCCTAATATTTCTAAGTGGGTATACTCACAGAGTCTAAACAGCGTCTTGTGGTCAATTAAGTATTATCAAATATTGCAAAAGTGCTCTCTGTATTCCAAAACCTACACTGAATTTTAAAATTACATTTCTATGTTCACACAGCAAATAATTCTTTTTTTGTTTAAGTTGATTTTAACTCTTTTTCGGACTCCATTTGAAGAAGCTCGAGAGCCCTCCTTTTAAAGACCAGATTTTAATTCACACAATTTTAACAACATGGAGTTAAGAGTTTGGAAGCAAAATAATGCATATTCTAACAAAAGTTCACAGTTTTAGGTATCAAAGGAAATCATAATATGCATAACGCACAATAAGCAACATTTGCAAACTATATGTATGGAGCGTGGGTACATCTGGCATAATATTTAATTTGAATATTATATTTGTGTTATGTACTCAGCATGTCAAGTAGCATCACTTAGTTCAGTCCCCCAAATTAACAACATATTGAAATGCTTCACTTCGAGTCTATAACCAACCGAGCCCCAATCCAAAAATCATACGAAATTGGTCTGAGAATGGTCTGAACTAATGTTAAAACATCAGATTTTAAATTTTATTTTAAAAAATTAATCTTACAAATGCTACATGATTTTTAAGTGAAATTCAAGCCAAAACACAAGGAAATGATGATTTTAAATCCAACAAACCAGAAGTTTTTCTTACTAACCGTAAGTGAACATCAGCCTAGACATCTCTAGGCATAAAATCAGATAAACAATAAATAGGTAGAAAGAGGTATAAATGACTATATAATAGGGATTGCTTTTATGCATGCTTTAAAATTACGTAATGATATTTTCACTTAACAAAACAGAATGAAATGTAAAACATTCTAACTTTGGATAAGTTTTTAAACCAAATTGATAGATTCTTTTGCTCTCCAGTATTTTGGCTGGATATGGAGGTCTGAGTAGAGGTGAAATACCCTTGGATAAAGTTGGAAAGTTCTTGACACACACAATCCAGTAGTCACTCACTCACTCAGAGGTTCTAACAGACCCTTGGGAGGAGTAAATATGATAAATAATGCTTCTCAATCCCCTCAGTTGATAGCACTCATTTTACAGGTAGTAAAATACTATATTCTTCCTAAAGTTCGTAATAGAAATGCAAGAAAACGCTAGGGTTAGCTAGCTATACCTTTATTTTTTTATTTCCCAGAAACATCATGCTTGAATGTGTTTCCGAAAGGACCATCTTCCTATTTTACCTGCTGCTGTGAGAGGTGAAGGGGCAAGTAATGGAGTAACATGCCTTCGTATAGGTAGTTCACAGACTGTGGCTACAAGCACTTTTTTCCCTCTTTGAGATATTAAATAAACTGTGTAATTATTCACATCCACAAATGAAAGTCACAACGAAAATAAGATGAAACCTGAATATGAGGAACATAAAATATCAAATACAAGTACATGTTTACAGATGTGTTAAAAACAAAGAATCAGTGAAGGAGAGAAAGCTATGAAGGTATTCACTAGCCACCCTTACAAATCTTCAGTAATTACAAGGATGTGAAGTGTTGAAATTATGCTATGCATTTGAGCAAATGGAAAATCCATAAAATCCATTTTTTATATTATAAAATATTTCAAGAAGTATCTGTTTATCTACCTAATGGCGCATTTGGCAGTAAGTACCTTTGTAATCGCCAAATAAATTTACAAGCCTAGCAGATTATCATTGCTTTCTATCTCTTTTCTAAAATAAACTCCCTATATGCAATTATAAGGGCAATGGAGTGTGTATGGACTTAAGAAGAATGAAGGTTGTGAAGTGCGGGGTTGCCCTTCCTTGAAGTAAACAAGAAGGTAAAATTTTCTACTTTCAGTCACTAGTAAAAATTTTCTTTTATATTTTATGATATCTGGAAGAATGGTTCCTGGTGCTGAAATATAATTATATTTAATATATAATTAAATTTAATATATAATTAAATATAAATATATTTAATTAATTAGATACTGCTCTATGTACCTGAACCATGCCTACAAATTCATTTATGTACCACTAGGTGGCAGTAGTGCTATCTAGGGCGGCATTGACCTTATCTTGATTATCTAACACCTCTTTACAGCTTCTGGAGCTTCCCAACTATTACATGTCTCATTTAGGAAATTTTTGTTGTTGTTAAAATACAACCGAGGTAACAAATAAGAATTAATTAGATAACTGTTTCCAAAAGAAATATTAGAATCAGGATTTAAAGAAAGATGGCCTCGAACATTGTTGGAGTATGGCTCTGCATCCTATTGAGGTGTACTGCACAAACCGAATCAAGTTAGATAGATGCTGAAATGTTTAAGTAGGTTTTGTCACCACTTACCTTAATTTAGGTTACAAAATTGCTCTGGCAGGCTTCATAGCGGCAGGAGCTTTCCTGATTCTGCTCCTTCAGGTGAGTTTTAAACTGGCTGCTTACTCTTATCAAGATGAAAATTACATTTTATCCTGCTAATGAGCTTTGAAGCATAGTTTCTCCTTGCAGGACTATTATTCCTCAAAAATAGACTGAAGAAATTACTGCTGGATCCCTCTGCTTTTTCTTTCACCGCTTGCAAGCCTAGGCATGGTTCAAAACTGTCACCTCTGTTAAGAGTCACGCTCAGTAAGAATCAGTACTTTCTTACTTGTGTTGTCATTTGTAAGCCTCTCTAATACAGTCCTCTTTTGAAGTTTCTTTTACTATGGGAGGATTCTTTCCCACACGTTCGCTTAAGCTATCCTATAAAGTTAGCAGTGTTGAGGATTTCCTCAGATCTCTCTAAAAAGAAGCTTTACTGTCTTGTCTTTCATTGTCCTTCAATATATCCTAAAGTTGACAGATGAGATTGATATTAAAGCTTCTATGGACAACAATCATGCCCTCTTTCGTACCTGAGTCAGCATCAGGATCTATAAAAACAAAGAAACAAGAAAACAGATTCCCTCTGGACTGTAGTCTGAGATGGTTTCAACATGTCTGTTTTAGTGCCATGATATATTTTTAAATTTTTTTAAAAAGTCCGTGCATTTAAAAGAAAACCAGCTATAACATTAGCATTAGTAATTAGGAAATATGGGGAGCTAGATGGTACAAAAAAAAAAAAAAAGCCAAGAGCTTCTCTGACCAAACTCATATGCAAATTGCCTTCTTTTAACATGGTAGCGTGTATCAACACAAACGACATTTCTGGGTCATGCCACATCAAACTGCCCATAAATGAAGGATGACTTAATTGCTTTGATCACAAGTCAGAAGAGCTCAGTTGGCAAATATAAAAATATATTGGTGCTATTTGCATTTGCATTTGAGTAACCGGTGATTTCATTTTAACGCCCGAGTCTAGGTAACAAAGAAACCCACAGGTAGTGAGACTCATCTTGCAAAGCAATGGATACAATCCCGGAACAGGGTTTCCAAGGGTGCAGAGGACACATTGATCTTGTCAGCTACATCCCTGGGCATAGGAAATACCGTTGTCAGCTCAGCACCTTCGAATTCAGATCACAATATTTGAGAGTTTATGTCTTTATAAGTTAAGCAGTTAAGCATTTACAGAGATTTGCTGCCTGTGCCACCACCTTTAAATGACTTCCTAAAAATCTTTTAATAATTAATTATTATTCTAAATATCTAATGTTACTGTTAATAGCTCAACTTGCTTCTCATAATTTCACCTAACCATGTATTTCTAATAAATAGTCACAGCAGAGTGAGGCTTGCTATATTTTAGAATTTACTATGTAGCAGCCCAAATAAAGTAAAAATATATAGAAGAGAAAAAATATGACACAAAGAATAGGACACGTCTGCAGGCCTTGTATTAAATGTGATTCCAAAGCAAGTAATGGTAAAATATAGACTATAGACTCTCCATTTCTTCTAACCCATTATCTTTAAGATAATGTTACTTTCATATTTTCTAAACTTTGTGATCTAAACAGAAAACTTAATTCAGGAAAAATAAAAACCTCCCATGGCTGATTACCATAGCCTGGATTGTAGACATTTAAATCAAACGTCACTTGAGTTGGAAAAGGTTTAAGTTTTTTCAATAAATTATTTTTTATAATGACTATAAAAGTTATATAGTACACAGAGGCTAGCTGGAGCTAGATACTTTACTGTACCTGAATTGTGGGGAATACTTTCTGAGACATAAAGCTGACAATCAGACATCCAAGTGTGACCGGGAAATAGCAGCCCCTGAAAGATTAAAGTGTGAATTTAGTAACCTCAAAGGCAAAAACCATTGTCCTTCCACTCCTGGACCCGCAGACAGAATGGGCAAATGACAATACAAACACATGTAAGGAGATCAGAAAGATAAAACCATACTCCAAACCACTTGTCAAAGCTGAAAGTGAGAATTTTTGCCCCACAAAAAAATCTTTATTTCTTCTGCTATTTAAAAAGTAGTTCTATGATCATAGTAAAATATAAGCATAAAATGGCTTAATTTACAAAGTTCAGCTGAAGATTATTCATTACTGAAACTCAATAAAGTCACATTGCAATATGATCATCAAGTGTTTTAAATGGCATGAGTTTTCTTCAAAAATAGAATTACTAGTAAAGAAATTCAAATATCTGTGATTAAGCAAAAATACATATTGTTCATGAACATCATCATTATTTTTAAATGCATTCTTGATCCAAACAACATGAAAGAATGTGGTTTTAGGTAATGAAATTTAAGGAGCAAATAATGGAGAGCAAAAGAACCTGGAGGAAATATTAACACTTTTATTCATGCAACTTTTTATTCTTGACATGTTTAATTGCAAAAAAAAATGCTATACACATAAAACAGTAAATAACTGTCTGTCACCTATAAATCTCTACACTTTTTATAAAAATATTTAAAGTAACTTATGAGAAACCTCACTCTTGACCCTCCTATTCCAGTTAAGTGTTCAATAAACTTCTTTTAGTTTTTTTTCCTGCATGGACCTAGCCACATAGCCTTTTGTTTAATGACAAATATGACTGTGGCATATTCTAAGTTGCTTTTGAACTTAATTATGTGTCAGAAGTGTCTATCCAGATAAATATAATGTTGCTATATATATTTCAGAGGCCCAGTGCACAAAAATTTGTGCACTTGGGGCGGGGGGGGGGGTCCCTCTGCCCGGCCTGTGCCCTCTCGCAGTCTGGGACACCTCGAGGGATGTGCACCTGCTGGCTTAGGCCTGCTTCCCGGACGAGATATATGTATATAGCAGCATTCTATTTTATAGAATGAAGACACAATAATTTATTTAATTGTTTGCTTACTGAACAACATTTAGGTTGTTTTGTATTTTCTGCCATTTCATAAAATCCTTATACATATATCTATTACTTATGTCATTATTTCCATAGGGTAGATTCTTAGATGTCAGAGTCTAAGCCACCTTCCCAAAAACATTGTACCAATTTTCACTATAACAATTGTCCTCATAACTCTGCATATTGTTAACTTTTTAAAATGTGGACTATTTGCCCTAACCGGTTTGGCTCAGTGGATAGAGCGTCAGCCTGCGGACTGAAAGGTCCCAGGTTCGATTCCGATCAAGGGCATGTACCTTGGTTGCAGGCACATCCCCAGTAGAAGGTGTGCAAGAGGTGGCTGATCGATGTTTCTCTCTCATTGACATTTCTAACTCTCTATCCCTCTTCCTTCCCCTCTGTAAGAAATCAATAAAATATTTGAAATAAAATAAAATAAAATATGGACTATTTTAAAAATTTGTTTTAATTTCTTTCTTTCTTTTTCTTTTAGTTTTTCCACCACCATTTATGCCCTGTTCCACCTCCAATCTCTGAATATCTTTGTATGTCATTTTTTTGGACATTTATATTTCTTTGTTTAAGTGCTAGATTAAATTATTTTCCTATTGGATAGCTTCTTGTTGTTTTGCAGAAGCTCTTTGCATAGTTGGTGTATTTATTTTCTTCTCATCTATTATTAGTCTTTTAACATTGTTTATGGTCTCTTCCTTTCAGAACAGGAATTTTAATTTTTTATGTAATTAAATATGTCAACCTTATCCTGTGTGAGTACTTTAATTTTTGCCTTGTTTAGGAAAACCTCTCTACCTCAGTCTCTAAAACACCATCACTATAAATATAGTAACGCTATCATTGTGTTACTTCAAGTGTATTTCTAAATCCACATAGAATTGATTTAACTCTGATCCTAATTAAATAATAAAATATAAGTAGAAATACTCTTCAAATACTTATGGAATAATGAAACCTGTGGGCAATAAATAGCTGATGTTTAGAAAGAAATAAAGTTTCGACAAACCTGATTATCTTCTTTGATTAAAAAAAATGCCACAACTAAATGAATTAGTCAGTAAAGAAAAGACGTGTGATAAAGTTAGACCTTTGACATATGTTGGCTCTATAAACTTTCATAAAAAATTAATTCAAATTGGCTCTAAGGTGAAACTATCAATCAACTGAATTGACATAAATTGGACCATAAACAACAGAAATAGCAATAGTATTGATGTTACCAGCTATAGGAAGAAAATGATATCGCACAAAGATCACTGACAGATCCAGATTCACAAAACTTTTACATAGACAATCTAGAAGGAAGAAAAATAACATAATCATCAATTTAACAAACGTTACTGAACTGAAAAGTGCACTCCACACATTCAGAGGCATTATAATACAAGATTCTCCCGCAGGATGGAAACAGTGCAATATCCAAATCAGAGTTGACTCTGGGCCAAATCACAGCGCTTCTTCTATCAGAGTAGCAGTTAATTCAGTCAAATCGCACTTTGTAACTGGTTAGAGACAAATCCATCCCGTTGAGATAGCAGAGGGAGACTGAGCACTCCACAGCCTGGCAGCCTGGGCATTCAGGAGAAGGGAGAAGCAAAGAAGGGTGTGGGTGCTGATGGCCTGGGAACATAAGAAGTTCCACAGCGATGCCCCCACCCCCTGTGACATTCAGACATGGCCCAAGCAGTGCATTGCTGCCCCAATCTACCCGCACTTGAAAGTTATGACAGAAAAAGTAAACAAAATACAAACCAACAATGCTCATTAAAAGTGACTACACTGGTTTAGATGAAACAGTCACAGAAGCATAATAAAGTGTTAACATTAAATGCACATACCACTTTAGTGTTTTCAAAATGCTTCCACACAGTCTCCTTAGATTAATACTCTGAGGCAGTAAGAGAAGCCATGATTAATAGATCCATTTTCCTCCTGAAGCTAAGGAGGATCAAGGAAATTGCCCAAGATTACACAGCTCCTCTGCTGAGAACCTGTGATTCCTGCAACACTGGCTCATGCCTTTAAAAGCAATTTGCAAAGAAGAACAATCAGGTTTAGACAGCTGTAAAAAAAATCATACTTCAAAACCTTCATTTTAAAAGAAAAAGCAAATAAATACACTAAATGTATTCTTTGTCCTCAAATCTGTGTACCTACTTTTCCTCAGCCTCCCTTCCATCCTTCTACTTTCCCAGGACACTTGTTCTCAAAACAGTGGGAATATGGGAAGCAACTCCAGGGAGTGAGAGTACAGGGTGGAGCAAAAGTAGGTTTACACTCATGAGTACATGAAACAGAGTTTATTCTGGTGGTATTATTTATTAAGTATTGCATTATTTTCCATAAGAACAACTGTAAACTTACTTTTGCCTCATCTGTATTTAAATATGTGGATTACAAAACAATCTTCTGGGAAACTCTCAACTTTTCATTCATGAGATGATGGGAGGGGTTTTGTTGGTTTGTTTTCAGAAACACCTAAGGCCTAGGAGGCTCCCAAGTCATGTTTGGGACTAACTTTTAAAGTCGTCATGCCACGTGGTGAAATCCATTTTCCACATGGGTATTACACTACAATACACACCTGTATGCAAATGATGGCCCCTTCGGGTAGTCTGAATAAAGTACTTCATTAGAGCAATATTATTATTATGTTAAGGAACTCTTCTCCTGATTTCTTGTAGCTGTTGATTTCCTTTTTATAATACTTCCTTAAAAACATGTAAATATAACACCAATGTGAACAACTCAATCAGTATAGTTTTCAGCCAGATACAATAATAAATAAAATACAAGTTGAATGTGTCTCAAACATGAATTAAAAATGATTATGTCCAACAATACTGCCTTGCTAGAATAGATCAAATGACTTCATCAAAATTGTTTGAGGTGTCAAACTGAACTATGTTAAATTTCAAGATTTAACTGTGAAAAACTCCCTAGCTAACCATCTGTTGATCTAGTTTCTCCTAAATATAATCAAATTTCTTTCAAACAGAAACTCTTGCATTGACAGAGTGAATGAGTCCAAATATTTGGTTTAATAGATCTTCTTTAACTAATCAAATAAAATTAATCTTTCAACTGAAGTGAAGTTTACATTTGTCTGTTTGATCTACAAAGTTTTTGAAGGATTTCACAATATTTTGTACACTACAAAAAGCATAGCCACTTTTATTTCCATTTCAAACAGCTGGCCTGAGTATATAATCATAGATGAAAAATGTCCTTAATGGGGATCATCTAGAAATTTTACTGGATTTCAGTCCTACTTATAAAAGGGAGCCAAGTTTGCAAAAACACTCATATTACAGAAACATCTTAATTCCAAAAAGTGTTAGGTAGTCATGTTTCTAATATGTGCACTAAGTTTTTGGGAAATGATTTAGCTTCAGGTGGTATTTAAGGCTCAGAAAGCCTAAGGAAGACATCCTCAAAGACTATAAGATGAGAGACTGTTACTTTAGTGGAGGGCTGTTGATAAAAATGGGGCAGACTATTTACTAATGTTGACTAGTAAACTTCTATGAGGAACTAGGAGATTTTATGTTTCCACACACCATCATTTCACATTAGTCTCCTTTCTACCACATGTGGTAAGCATCATGCACAAAAATAAAGAGAACTACTTTTACTGAAAATACCCTTGAAAGAGAAATCTGTTGGTGATTAAAGTATCTGAATAGTAATTCAGCACTTGGTGTTCACTAGCTGCATTAACTCCTGAGCACACCAAGGTATTTATAAAGTTACAGCATCTTTTGCATAAAATGACTAGTTCAAATCCTGTTTGAGAAATTAACCTGTGGTTTAATTTCTTCTATCAAATTTGGAATTTATGATAAATTAAAGAATCATGTTTATCATTAATCCCTAGAGTAATAACTATATTTGAATCTCTAGAAACTATGTGTGTAGATATCACATATTAACTCCTATTTATAAATATTAGCTTCCATGATTGTGTCTGATAGTTCATAATGGATTTTCAACTCATGTTTTGTGATGGTAATTGATTTATCACAGATAATTTTTTTAGGAGTAAGATAGAGTATTTGAATGTTCCATATTCAGCATGTGAGTATTGTTGTCGCCCACCTCCACATTCTCCTCATTGCCAGGAGGTGGTGCTGTGGGTTTTAAATCGCAGAGCTGAAAACCCCAAGCAGATCAAAAGCCCTTTTCAGTTTGTTTCTCCTTTCATTCCTGGAAACCAGGCAAGCCCTAAAAATGTTCAACAATTTTTCCTTGGGGAGGGGAGTGGAGTCGCATGTTTTCCAACATTCGATAAAGATAATATTTGAAGGAGGAAACACGTATAACAGAAATAAGTACATCAGCCCCTAGTGAGTGCCATGATTGCAGAACATTCCAGTTCATTCTTCCAAACTCTTTTCACTGGCTTTCCTCCATCCCCATCCGCATATCCTGAATTGTTCCCCGGGGTCTCAGCCATGCAGGGCAGGGGACAAGTTTTTCCACTTGCCTTCAAAGTCTCCATCCCGTGAGAGACACCAGGTAAGCCCTTCGCTGGGGGTCCCGCCCGCGAGCTTGCGAGGGGCGCACAGTCAGTCGCGCGGAAAAGGCTGCTTGTTGGGGCGCTGAGAGTCTCTGGTCAGTCTGTTCAATCTGAAGCTAACTTGTCGCCAAACACTCGTGCGGATCAGCCTCTTCTATTGAAAGCAGATAAAGATAAAAGAAAAATCTTTCCCCCAAAACTTTTTATCAACACGTTTTCCCTTTTCCACGGCCCAAGTCCTTGGACCTCAAAGCGCCTCAAAGCCATTGCAAAGCCGGGGCCTTCAGAGCGCGCAGCTCCGTTCCCGCTCCCTCGGCCCCTGCACCCCCGCAGCCCTCCTCCTCGGGAGCCCCGGGTCCCCAGCACACACGTGCACCTCTAATATCTCCCCGCAGGGAGCTTTGCAGGCCCTGGCAAACGGGGGGAGAAAATACGACAAAACGACCCCCAAAGGCTCGGACTGGAACGTCTCCGCCACCGCGTGGACCCTCCTTCCCAAACCTGGAGGGGGCTCAGGATGATGACCCTCAGCTGTGCAGGCTTCAGGCGGACACACGCGCCGCCAGACGACGCGGGCTGGGCGGGGGGAGGAGGGAGGCAAATGCAAGTTCAAAGCCAGCAGGCCTGTCGCGGCTGGAGTGCGGTCCGGAGTGCCCGGGCCTGGAGGCGGCGGGGCGCACCCTGATTCAGGCGGCCGGGTGGGCGCGAGGACTGCACCCCTCTGCGCCCTCTCCCTTCCCCGGGTCGTTCCTGGAGGAAGACGGGTCTCCGCGGTCCCAGCCAGACGTGATCTTCCAGACCCGACTTCTCTGCGGCCCGGAAGCGCCTCCCGCAGAGGGTCCTACAGCTCTCAGGGAACTGGCTTTCCCAGAGCATCTCCCAAGCGAAAGTTCACGTCATTTTTGCTAAACTTTGCTTTTACTTTTTATAATGTTCTCAAATAGATATTCTCCTCTCTCTCTCTCTCTCTCTCTCTCTCTCTCTCTCTCTCTCTCTCTCTCTCTCTCACACACACACACACACACACACACGGACAATCCAACCTTTCAGAAAACACACAGATACCCAAATGCAAGTGTTCCAGGCGCTCCCTACCTTTTAATCTAGACAAGTAATAAACCGTTTATCGGGGCCATAGAAATAACAAAAAGTCACCCAGGCTTTGCTCTTCCGAAGTAGATTAGATTGTACCCCGTTCTGATTTCATTTAGGTTCCTATTTCAAATTTCAAGCGAAGATTAATAAAGATGATCACCACAACGGTTAAGTGGGACCTAAAAAATGAGTTGAGTCTGAAGCTCAAAGCTCTATAACTCTCGCGCGGTGCTGCTGCTGAGTATCTTAGAATCCTTCCAAAGCCTTAGGCAGGCTCCTTCCTGCCCCAGCAAAACTGTGTCCATCTTTGCACAGCACACTCTGGCGACAGTAAGTTTGGTGTCCAACGCTCGGCCCAGGGTGCTCCCTGTGCCAGCGGGCCTCGCTGCGCCAAGCAACCCAGACCAGCGCCGAGGGCGCAGTGCTGGGTGTTGCTGGGCCGTCCCCTCCACGCCCTCCACGCCCTCCCCGCCCCCCATCCCGCCTGCCGAGTGGACTGAGCCCCACCACCCCCACCCTGTAAAGGGAACAGTCCCTGCCTTCCCTGTGCCCAACTGCTTAGGTAACTCACAGTGACCTCTGACAATGCACCATCAGGGGACTCCACTTCCAACGCTTCGCTCTCTGGGGTCATCAGTCAGGGTCCTCCACCCCGCGGGCTAATTCCCCACCCTTTCCTGCCCACTCTTTCCCGCCGGGGGAGCCAGAGTGTGTTCATTTTGACTTTTCTCTGCTACTTTTCCAACTGGCTAGTTGCATCAGGAGCCGAGGCCCTTTCCCCGCTTCCTGGAGGAACAAAGTTCAAGTGCACAGAGTTCCCGAGCCCCTGCGGGCAGAGGGCACTAAGTCAGCAGCTGGACGCCATCCCCTCCGCTGGCTCGAACCCAGGGGGCGGGATCCCACTCAAGTAGAGAGAGAGAGAGAGAGAGAGAGAGAGAGAGAGAGAGAGAGAGAGCGAGAGAGAGAGAGAGAGAGAGAGAGCACAGGCCGTGACTTAGGGCTGGCGATGACTAAACCAGATAACGAGACGCCAGGCAGCTGTGTTTTCATCGCCCTGTGAGGTACACGCGGTGCTAAGTGCCTGACAACTCCCCAGAAGCAATCAGCAAAAGTTGACGAGTGCGTAAGCCTCGAAGACCATTCCCCGACGGCTGTGACGGGCCCACGTTTAGAGCTTCTATAAATCCTCGGGCAGTTTCCCGAAGCTGGATGTCCAGGAAGCTGCCACCTCCTCCGGGAAGACCTGGGTGGGGGGGTTCTTGAGCCTCTAAGGAAAGGGGTGTTTGGCTCCTACTGTGGGAAATAAAGTTGCGCAAAAGTTTGCTCCAGATTTTTGGCCACACGTGGGGGCGGGGTGGCAGGAGGGCGTGGAGGTGGGGGCGGGAAGGGCTAGGACGAGCTCAGTTATCTGACGGCAGCGAAGGCCCGGGGTCCTGCGAGGGGCCCAGTTCTAAGCCCTGTCGGGAGGCGTCTTGGCTACTTCCTGTGGTCACCCTCGCTGGGCTCCCGGCCCCGCAGGACCCAGCTACGCCCAAGGCCCCACTGGCTTGCGAATGGTGGGTCCTTCGCCCTCCAATGCCCGCCGACTGGCCGGCAGTGTCCACGCGTCCCGCGGAAAAGGTCAACCCACGGGAAAGACCGTCTCGAGGAAGAACCGAATCCGATGTCCGGGACACGTGGGCGTGTCCACTCCTCCCAGGGCCAGGGCACACTCGACTCACCTACATTGCATATAGAGAACCTTTGTTCACAATCCCAGGAAAGAAAAGCTGATGGACAAAACAGTAACGGGAGCGTGTCTTCAACTTCCTAAAGGGAGAGGTTAACAGCTGCGAACGCCCGGGAAGGGACGGTGGGAGGGGGGTGGGGAGGCGAGGGGCTTTGGGGTCCCCAGCGAGACCCGTGGGCTGGCTCAAGCCTTCCAGAATCGCCGGCCTCGGTCGGTCCCAGGCTGGGCAGCCTCCCGCAGCCCGCGTGCTCTTTGTCAGTCTTTGGGTTCCAGGAAATTCTATGGCGCGAAGGTAACCGACGACTGGGCAGCACGTCGGTCCCGGGGAGACCGCATCTCAGGCAATTAGTTTGGAAAGACGCCGCTGGGCCCCTATTCAGCCTTTCCAGGTGACCGTGCGGGCGCTGCTGCGTCGGCCTCGCCCTTCCTTTATGAAACCAGGCGCCCAACTGTTCCCAATATTACCATTCAAAAACAGGTTCTGTGGCGAACCTCATTTGTGAATCTATTACAGAGATTAATAGATTATTTCTCCTTTTTCAACTAATTCTCAGTTGGGAAATTTAACCATATGGTAAGGAGAGAATTAGAATTTCATCACATTAGAGCAAAATGTAATGAAAAGGGTCCAACACCTGGGGCCAACTCCGAACGCCACAATTAAAAGGTTTTTAATGAAACCGGAGAAACCCAAAACCTCAGAGGCTTCAGCAATCCTGCCACATAAGAAAGATTTATGGGAGCTGTTGGGAAATATTGTTTTTACTTGCGTCGTAAGGATGCACACCAGCCGCTAAGTGCCATGTGCTCCCAGGCTCGCAACGGGGGAGCGAGCGGACGGCGTGTACCACTTCCCACCCGGAGAGGAGCGCTGCGCACAGACCTGCCTCCATCAGCCCGCCCAGGGCCACCAGGCAGGTCCAGATGTCCCCACGGGGCTTCCTAGCCCTGGCGGGGACGTCTCCGGGATATTACACACACACAAATATGCACAAATGCCCCACTTGGGGTGGGAGAGGATTCGACTCCCCGTGAAGTTGGTTATTCCGAAACCCTGGGCTTTTTTTTTTTTTTTTTTAAATCTGGTGGAAACTTTGAGAAATTAATTGCTTCCTGTTTAGGAGATCGTGTGCTTCGGTCACCATCACCGTAGCAGTTACTTGGAAATCGGGCAAAGACACCCCCTCCCCTTTTAATCGAATGGCTGCATAATCAATTTGCTCTCCATTTTCCTTTTTCTCTTTCTTCCCCAATCCTGGTTGGAAAGGGGCGGGGGTGGAGTGGAGTGGGGTGGGGAGGAAATTAGTCAGTGTGTGTGTGTGTGTGGGGGGGGGATGATGGCTTTGCTCTCTCACTAGTTGAGAATCTAAGGTGAATTTTGGGCAAGTCCACCCCCGATCCCCCCAAAGTCCCATCTCCAAATCCAGACCAGTGTCATCCTATGCACATGGGTGGAGCATAATTCTAGCCCGGAAGGGTGATTTAGCACAAGATGAGGCAGCAGTGGCGAGGGAAAGGCGGTGGGGGCGGGGGTTGGGGAGGAGGGTGGTGGCTTTCGACGGGACTCCCAGGCTTCGCCGCCGCTGATCTTAACAATTTGCTGAAGAAGCAAAGAACATCCTCGCCTCTAAGTAGGGCTTTTAGTGTGCTCATTGATGAGTGAAAGTCGCCACACATGTCAAGCTAAAGGCAGTTGTTGGGTTACTAACAGGACCCAGCGCCTTGCAAACATATGCGCTGAGCTGTGTGTATACAGATGGCAGGCAGCACCGCGGAGCAGGCGCCTTTTATAAAGCGCTGGCTGCTGCCTGTCTTCAGACCTGGGGAAGGAAACTATTCAGACTCGCGGCCAGAGAGCGCCTGCGATTGTTTGTTACCGTTTTAATCCTATTAATTAAAACGTTAACCTGATTGGGTAGAAAGCGCTGTCCCAACAGGCGAGTCTTCCTCATCATAACCTACTCAGAGATAATGATGTAAAAGACTCCCCCGTCTGTGGCGGCGGCTGGCTGACGGGTCCGGAAACCTCCTGAAGGTGAATCCGAGCAAGATAAACGGTGCGGAGCGGAGGCGCGGGGCTGGGCTCCGAGCGGCGGCGGCGGCGGCGGCTCCACTCCCTCCGCGCCCACCCTCCCACCATGCGGGGCCGCGGCCCATGGTGAGCCCCAGCGGCCAGCACCATCGGCTGGAGACGAGGAAGAAGAAGAAGAGGAGGCGGCGAGCGCGGGGGAAGGCGAAAAAGAAAAAGAAGGGGAGAGGGCTGCCTGCAGCACCGGGACCCGCGAGCAGCGCAGCCCCGGAGCCCGGCTCGGGCGCGTCTCCCGCGCCGCCTGACTCCCGAGCGGAGGCGGCGGCGGCGGGCGCGGCGGGCCGGGGCTGCGTGCCGGCGCCGGACCATGGACCGCGGGCTGCACCTCGGCGCGGCCGCCGCGGCTGAAGACGACCTCTTCCTGCACAAGAGCCTGAGCGCCTCCACGGCCAAGCGCTTGGAGGCGTCCTTCCGCTCCACGCCCCCGGGCATGGACCTGTCCCTGGCGCCGCCGCCTCGGGAGCGCCCGGCGTCCTCCTCCTCGTCGCCCCTGGGCTGCTTCGAGCCGGCTGATCCCGAGGGTGCCGGGCTGCTGCTGCCGCCGCCTGGGGGAGGCGGCGCGGGAGGCGGCGGCGGCGGCGGGGTGGGCGTCCCCGGGCTGCTGGTGGGCTCTGCCGGGGTTGGGGGCGACCCTAGACTGAGCAGCCTGCCGGCGGGGGCCGCCCTGTGCCTCAAGTACGGCGAGAGCGCGAGCCGGGGCTCGGTGGCCGAGAGCAGCGGTGGCGAGCAGAGCCCCGACGACGACAGCGACGGCCGCTGTGAGCTGATGCTGCGGGCCGGGGGCGGCGACCCGCGGGCCTCCCCGGGCGCGGGAGGCGGCGGCGCCAAGGCAGCCGAGGGCTGCTCCAACGCCCACCTCCACGGCGGCGCCGGCGGCCCCCCAGGGGGTCCTGGCGGCGGCGGTGGGGGCAGCAGCGGCGCTGGCGGTGGCGGCAGCGGCAGCGGCACCGGCGGCAGCAGCAGCAAGAAATCCAAAGAGCAAAAGGCGCTGCGGCTCAACATCAACGCCCGAGAGCGCCGGCGGATGCACGACCTGAACGACGCGCTGGACGAGCTGCGCGCCGTGATCCCCTACGCGCACAGCCCCTCGGTGCGCAAGCTCTCCAAGATCGCCACGCTGCTGCTCGCCAAGAACTACATCCTCATGCAGGCGCAGGCCCTGGAGGAGATGCGGCGCCTCGTCGCCTACCTCAACCAGGGCCAGGCCATCTCGGCCGCCTCGCTCCCCAGCTCCGCGGCGGCGGCGGCGGCGGCCGCTGCCCTGCACCCGGCGCTGGGCGCCTACGAGCAGGCGGCGGGCTACCCGTTCAGCGCCGGGCTGCCCCCGGCCGCCTCCTGCCCGGAGAAGTGCGCCCTGTTCAACAGCGTCTCCTCCAGCCTCTGCAAACAGTGCACGGAGAAGCCTTAAACATACCCCCCCACCCCTCGAGAAACATAAGACCGACCCAGAAGCTAGAGGAAAGGGTAGAGCGGCCCCCACCCCCTCTAGTTGGGTCCTCTGGTAGTTGGGAAACATTTGCAGGGCAAACAAAGCAGGGGCGAGAACGGAGGGGACGTGTGTCAGAGACAAACGGGACTTGAGCCTTGACACCCCCAGAATCTCGGTCTTCGCAGTGGGAGGGAGGGAGGGAGGCAGGAGGTGGAGTTGAGCTGAAGTATGGATTTCTTTTTTTTTTTTTTCTCAGAAAAGTGGCAACTTTGGTGGCAGCCTAGAACGCCAGGAGGCAGTTTTCCTTTTTAAGGTTTAAAATAAGTTTGAAAAGTAGTCGCTTGGTTATAAAGTGAGAGTATTCATACTAATCTTACTAATAATTGTGAATCTGGCTAGCGCTGAGGGGGGAGAGGAGTCTGGGGTTGGGTGGCTTTGTAGGACGGAATATTCATTCAGACAAATCAGAAAGGGCACTTGAAAATAAATTTTGATTCTGAGCCAGGAGAAAAAAAAAACATGAAAGGTAGATTTATTTAAGTGAAAAGAAAAAAAAAAGTGAGAGATACGTTGCTATGAAAGACTTGTATTTTTTATTGTCTCTGAACTGTGAAAACGCTCAAAAGTTTTGGCAAGAGTGATATAAAAAAACTGTGGCTGAAAGAATTGCATTTAAAAATATTTATGTGCACCTTGTTGCTTTCCACTCTGCAGTGATGTATTAACCATGGTATTTATTTGTTATTCTCCAATGACCCACATCAACAGTATTTATCATGTGTTAAGGTCATGGGTCTTAACGTGCAGATTTTTTTAATGCCTCTAAAACTCTGTTTTATAGATTAACTTAGACTGTGTGCCAAGTGTTTAAAAGGTTTATTTGCCAACAAGTATGAAGAGACCTATTGATGTATCTGAGCTGCTTAGGTGTATCAAAGGTCACCTGGATTTTTTCAGCTGCATCATCCCTGTATTTAAATTGAGCTTTAATAAATTGCTTCAGTCCAAAAATTACAGGAAAGGTGTATTCTTAATTGATGAATGAATTGATCTCTTTTTTTTTTTTTTGAAAGGGGACTCCTTTGCATTCTTAAAGGGAAAAACATCACAGCAATAGAACCTATAAGGAAGACCATGCTAAGCAAATATTTTTCCAGGCTGTGCTGTGCATTTTTAAAAGCTCTAATTTAATTGCTTTTACTATATATGTACATATATAAGTTATTTTAATTGTGGAGAATTATTTAAGTTAAAAGACTGGTTTGATTTGCCTATGGTGTGAAATCCTTTGTTATTTTTCTAAGAAAAACATAAAATTTAAAAACAAAGCTAAGGAAGAGCAAGAAGCTATTTACCCAAAGTGAGCTTTCAGTTTTAGTTTGCATGGCTGTTTGCCTGCCTTTCTATCCCACAAAAATCAAGAAATCCTTTTTTTTTAAAAAGAAAAAAGAAAAAATGGAGTCCTGCTATTTTCCACTCCTTGCAGATAGTACAAGTTTAGTTTGTCAGGTTATGGCGAGTTGGGAGCTGTGATGGATCTATTGGTGGGTTTTGGATGTATGAAGAATGATATATATTCAATAGGTCAATCAGACAATGACAGCTATGTACAACCATTTGTATGTGTATCTATGTCAGAAAGAATCTTTATTAAAATATTTTGATCAAACATTTTATTATGCTGTGCTTTGTGGGAGGAGCAGTCACCTCTCTTCTGTGTTACTTTTGGCTTGAAAGGTAACGTGAAAGAAAGAAGTTTCAGAGAAGTAAAGTTGTGTCAAAGATATACAAATAGGAGTGACTCTAGCTCTCTTGTTTAGTTGTTCAAAGGATGGTGGTCATTGGGGGAGAGTGCTGTGGGGTCAGTGGTAAGACCCAGGGAAGGTCCAGAGTTTGTCTACTGGCATAACTTTGAAGGCCATGCTGTCCCTGGAATTCTTTTCCCACTTGGTGGCCTTGTCAACCATGTTAGTTAAAGATGGGGAAGCTTCTTAAAGAGTTTTGATCAAAATTTCTGTTTCCATCTTGCCCAAAAGCCAAGGAAAAGGGATGGATTTGAATTCATGGAGGATGAATTTTACTGTGGCTGTCCACATTTCTTTCTGACAGAAGAATCAACCAGGATGAGTTGTAAGTGTAAACAGTGCCCATAGAGATTTTCAAAGCTAACAGTGTTGCTTATTAATGAGATATTTAGGGACTCTGGATAAATTGGGCATTGATTCTATTAAAGAATGTCTGTGTAGACTTGAGTTTGGGCCTGAATAACACCCTCAAATATAGGTTTGATGTTTATTGTGGTGGAGGTTATAGGGATAGTGGTGGCAAGGTTACAGTGCTGCTTTTGTAGGCAGTTTGCTAAATGCATATTTGTCTGTATAGCCTCAGCTCAGAATGATGTTCCTAAATGCCATCAAACTTAGTAGGGGGTGAGGGAAGATATTTTCTGCTCCACTTGCCATCAAAAAGGATTAATCAGAACCTGTAACTTTTCAGAAAACATAACAGCAAAGGGCCTTGAAGCTGAAGCCCTCCCATTCTGGGAGTGGGGGTAGAGGGAGGGAAGGGACCAGGGCAGCCCCCAGGCTGGAGGAGACCCATCTCTTAGCATTTACCAGACAAAGCCCGGGTGCATCTAATTATGATTATTAAAACAATTTCCATGACGATGTCTAATATTATGTTAATTTGAAAACAACTGTGTATGAAAACTGTCGACTATAATACCTAAATTCATTTAATGAAACACATCGTTAAGGCAATTAAACCTCCTGGATGTGATTAAGAAACATAATTACGACACTGTTCTGCGCCATAATTGGGTGTCTTTAATCAAGGGGTAAAGTGATCAGCAACATAGCCATTAGTTTGTATTGTTCTGGCCCTGCTGTCCATCATTCTGATTAGGAATTAAACACAGCCACCATCAGTCGATTTTTTTTTCTTTTTGCATATTAACATTGTAGGGGACACATTTGCTGCAAGATTTACTGCTTAGCGTTTCTCATTATTAAATAGGCTTCCTTGAAATACTTCCGTTGCAACCTCTGTACTGTTCAACTATTATTACAAATTGTACAAATAATAATTCTCGAACTTTAGAAGTTCACCCTTTAATAATTCAATCTCCACTTATCATCCTTAAATAGACTTGAAATGGATAGGGATGGAGGAAAAAAGAGGATGTTGGGAATAAGTCAGAATGTCAGAGGGCTATGTGAAATTATTAAAAGTAGCCGTTTGATAACACTTCTTTTTATTTTGATAATTTCAAACCAATCATTCCCTCTTTCCAAATTCAGAAAGTTGCCCAGCAAGTTGTTCTAGGAATAAACGTGAGATCTCTGAAAGGAACTGGGAAGGGGTTTTTGATTTACTTAGGTGGCCTTTTCTGTCCCAATCCCAGCCTTTTCAAAGTTTCTTCAGCAGCAGGTTTTAGAGAAAGTCACTGAGGGTTGGAGAGAGAATTCTTCCCCCACCGGTCTGGCTTTTGTTCTGAGGGTTGAATCCTGAATTTGGCCCAATCTGGAAAGTTAGACCACACATTTGTGGGTCCCAGTGGTCCTTCCAGTTTGGAGTATCCAGGGGGGGGAACTCGGTGACTGAGCAAGGGGGAGGGGAGGAGATGGGGGAAGAGGCTGGAAGGTCTTGCATAAGTGCCCATGGAACAGGACAGACAGGCTGGCCTGCCCCCTAAGACTGGTCAGTGTACCTTGGCCGCCCTGAGCTCCTCCGACACCCAGGAGCCTTGGGGTGCTCCTCCAGGCGTGTCACCCAGTGGATCCCGCTGCTGCTCTGGTGTCTTAGGAATGGAGAGTGGGCAGATGAGGCCAAACGAGGAACCAGAATCCCACTTGGCCTTTTATTCCACCTGTTTCCTTTTCCAATTACTCTCTAATTTCAATTTCCTTCTCTAATTTTTAATTCCCTCTTAGGTTTCACCTCCAGTTTGACACTGGGCACAGGCAGAAGCGCGGGGTCTTTTCTGGGACTCCTCCAGGATCAGCAAACGAGCATCTTTGAAGAACTCGCCTGGCGCGCGCGCGCGCGTGTGTGTGTGTGCGCGCGCGCGCGCGCGCTCCACCCCGCAGCTGGGCATCCCCTCCCAGACCTTGTATTGAGCTAAATTCTTCTCCTTCTACCCGACTTCTCACCCATCTTTACTGCTAACAGCTCACTGGGTGGAGGGAGGCCTTCCCTTCTCCAGGTCCTCTTGGTCTCGGACGCCTGAACCGAATCTTTCTCCGCGCCCCGGCCCTTGAGATTGTTCCAGGATGAGTGGCGTTGACTTCTCCAACGTAATGACTTATGAAAGATATAATCATGTGTTAAATTGAATCCTCCGTTTAACTGTTAATGGTGTGCTCTGGGCATATTTACGTATTAGATGCTATGGTAACTCATTACCACTAGGAAAAAAAGGGTAGCACACTTCCCCAGACTTTGAAAAATTATGATGGGAGTTCACGCCCCGGCTCGCAGCGCACTGTGGCGGCCGCAGAGTGCGGGTAGAGGCCGACAGGGTGCTCACCGCAGGCAGGAGGGGATGAATCCTGGTCAGGCAGGCGAGGATCCTGAGTAAAACTTTTAATGAAATGTGGGTTGGGGTTGGAGGGTTGTCAGCTACACAACGGCGCCTCTCAACAAAATTAAATGGCAAAAGAGGAACATCAGAAACATAAGTTTTCTTTTAATTAAAATGTGGGTCAGACGAAATTATCCACGTGTCAAGCAACTTTACATCAATTAACATTTTTTTGTTGTGTGAACAAATAAATGAACCCGTTTCCTGCGCGCTCGGTGTTGGCATTTATAACTCGGAGGCCCCTTGATTGCTAAGCCAATGAACTTAGGTTGCTGTAAATTTGGCCTTTTTACACCAGACTTTGGGCAGCGTAGATGGTAGGGGAACAGGAGGGAAAAACGAGGAGACAGTAACTTAGTTTAAGAGTAAAGAGTCTTTCTCTCCCCCCGGGATCTCTGGCTCCTCTGAGCGCTGGGGAACGTGTTCACTAGAACCAGGGTTCTGTGCGGAGGCTCAGGTGTCTGCATGGCCCCAGGGCGCGTGTTGGTGCTGGGACCCGGGAGGGCAGGGAGCGGGATGCTATTCCTGCAGGTCAGCCAGCCCAAGTTTGCAAACAGAACAACGTCCTCCATCAGCGCGCCGCTCAGTTCTCGCTGCGCCTCGGGAGGGACTCGGGATCAGCACCCGCAAAGCGCCCCTTCTCCCGGAGCTTCCCCGGGACTGGCCTTCCGGGTCCCTCCTGCGGGCGCAAAGCCATCCAGCCTCCAAGTTCCTAGGGACACAAAGCGAGTTCAGGGGACTTTACCTCAAACTCTTTGGAGAGGTGGCACTAGGATCGGGTTGTCTCGTGCACCCCCGCGGCCTGGTGGGCTTACGTGCAAATGCCAGGCTTGTCAAGATCACCACCACTCACCCCTCCCTCCCCCCTCCCCCCCCTCCCCCCGCAGCCGCGCCACAACCAGGAATTCTGCAAAAGCGCCCAGTTTTACCGCTCCCCCCCGCCCCAAGGACCTCTGCTTTCAGAGAAACTCTTCGCTGGCTTTCTGATTTGGGTTAAATTCTACCATTTTTCTAGATGACTGGTTTTAGCACCATCAGGAGCCTTCTGGACTATTGCAAAATGAGTGCCCCTGAGTGCCTGTGCATGTGCGCCTGTGACTTTTCTCCCCTTCCTTTCCTGTGTTCTTTAATCTGGGCAATACACACATTCAGATTAGAAAGCTCTGGAAGAGAAACGACTGTGCTGGGGAGGTGAGACTGGGAAGGAAAGGAGGATTTTGCAGTTAACTTCACCGCGCCTCTTCTCCCTCCCCCCATGTGATGGACAAACTATTTCAAACATCCCCAGGATGCTTTGATGGGGAGCTGGCTTTCATCGTGCACACTGTGATATCATGCTCCTTCCCAGTTCGGGAAAGAGTTAATTCTTTCCCAAAGACCATAGTTGTCCTTGTCTTCTCAACCTGATTCAGAGATGCAATAAAATATGAAGCAAATTTATGATCTGTTTCAAGCATTTTATTGCTGTATTTTTAAATTCATATATGCACATATAAGAACTATGATCTGTGAATAATTTGAAATGCTATAGTAGAATGATACATTTTAGATAAAACATAACCATATCTTTATATAATTGTCTCAGATTAAAATAAAAAAGAAAAATAGATTTCTAATGTGGACCAAACTGAAAAACTAATGACTGCCATAAACCGCTAACCAACCATAAATTAACATCTTCATCAAATGCTAAAATGGTATCAGTGGTTATATAAAGCAATTATTATTTCTCCTTATAAGTTTTAGAATAAAGTTCAGAGATATTTAAAGGATCCATTATTTACAAATGCTTGGCAATCTTAAAAGATTTCATATTTTATTAGGAGGATGGTTGCAACTCAAATCTGCTAGGTTAATAGAGATGTTTAGAGATGAGAATTTACATTTAAACAGTAAAGTGTTTCATAACCTCATTTTATGTATTTATCTGCTCTGGCAATTATTGAAGAAGTTGGTATAAGGATTTCTTTGTTAAATATCCTTTATCTACTCTTTGAAAAGAGAAGACAAATAATCACTTATTATGGGAGAGCCTCAGATTATGTACTGTCTCTTTAAGTAAGTATAGCTACATCTGCCAGGTACAGTCTCTCTGCAGAGATATGGTCAAATTCAGGTGCGGGGCTGAGCCTGTGGCCTGCATTGGAGGCTTCCTAGCCAGGCCCCCACAGAAACATGGAGAGCCATGGAGAAGAAAAGGAAATAGGGTCAGGGAATAACCCATATTTATTTTGTCTTGTTTTGAGAAGCATCAGACATACATATCTTCAAAGTGTAGATTTCTCAAGAGAGTGAAATTAAGTAAAATCTGGAATTACTCAACAAAGTAAGCTACTGTTTTAACATTTAGGAAAAATTTGTAATGAAAACGAAACACTTCATTGACCTAGGGAGGATCTGAGTGGCATACAAATTCAAATTATGCCTGCCATTCCACTGCCCTGTGCAGTATCTTTCCCTGGAGGGTAGTGGTTGTGGATGACTATCCACCAAAGGTCAAAGGTGAACGCAGATCTTCACTGGCAAAGTCTTAGGACCACTCTTAGTTTAACTTTTTGCAAGCATTATTTAGTGTGAGGACTTCCTTCTTGAAAAATAAATATTATCTTAGAGCTTTTCTGTACTCTAGAGTTGGTTCAAAAAAGGACATTATAAAAAAAAATGAATACCTAATTTCAAAACACAAAGGAAATACTACTTTTTGTAAACTTTTAGATTCATAGAAAATTCAAAAGTGATTTCAAAGACTTAAAAAAATTTCATTTAAAGTATAAAGCAAAGCATTTACAAAACTTTAAGTGTATTGGCAAGTTTTTAGAAGTTATGGAATAAAAGTACATTTTATTTAAACATTAAACATACAAAGCACTTATGTGGAATTTCATGTAATAATTACATACATTTTATATTAACAATAGCCATTTATTAGAAACAAAAGTAATATGGAGTAAATATTCTTTTGCAAACAAAAATATTTCCAACTAATACACACTTCATATTTTTAAGTGTTAAAATTGACTCAGTGATGAATCATTAGATATTAGTACCTTTATTTGTTACTCACATTCCCATTAGTTTCTCCTACAAGCACAAAATGTTGCAAGGGAAATAAAATGCTATCTAAACTTTTAATTTCTGTGTAGTCTACAATATATCATGCTCTCCTTAGAAAAATGAATATAGTTAGAAACTGAGGACATAAACTATGCCTCAAATAATTAACAGTAAAATGTATCAAACTTAAAATTATCCAGCATAATCAGGTGTATTTTCTCTATCCAGCTGCACCTTGTGTAGAAAATGTACATTACTACTTACATGATCATGGTTCAATCCATAAAGAATTATGCAAAAATTTTGTTTAACAATAAATGCTTTTTAGAGTAAAACTGAAAACAAAGATAATTATTTTGTAGACCATTTAAAGAAACAATTTATCCTGATCATTAAACAATACTGCACTGCCTAGTTCAAATGCACACAAATAACTTCCTGCATCTGAGGCGAATTCCCTTAAAACAATGACTCACAGGAGTGTTTATTAGAAAAGCCAAGTATCCCAGTGAAATTCTGTGTGGCCAGTAACGGAAGGAGCCACATTTCATTTTCATCAACAGCATTCTGTACGATATGCTTTTTTTAAAAAATATATATATTTTATTGATTTTTTACAGAGAGGGAGAGGGATAGAGAGTTAGAAACTTTGATGAGAGAGAAAGATCAGTCAGCTGCCTCCTGCATACTCTGTACTAGGGATGTGCCCGTAACCAAGGTACATGCCCTTGACCAGAATCGAACCTGGGACCCCTGAGTCAGCAGGCCGATGCTCTATCCACTGAGCCAAACTGGTTAGGGCACGATATGCTTTTATACAGTTTGAATTTTAGCTTTATGAATCAATAGAATACTGCCCAAATATTGTTGTTTTATTCATTATTTGTGGTAAAGTGATCTGCAGAAGACAAAGACCATGTCTAATGGAAATCTCTTTCCCTTTTCTTGTTCTTACATATCTCTCCATAGAATAATAACAATTATTAAGAACTGTAGCCTAGCAAGGTCAGACAGCTTAAAAGAAACATGAAAAAGTTTACTATGGCCCTGGCTGGGTAGCTCAGTTGGTTAGAGCATCATCCCCAAAGCCAGTGCTGCGGGTCCATCCCTGGTCAGGGTGGTCAGGGCACATGCAAAGCAACCAATGAATGCAAAAATAAGTGGAAGAACAAATTGATGTTTCTCTCTCTCTCTCTCTCTCTCTCTCTCTCTCTCTCTCCTTTCTCTAAAATGAATCAATAAAATATTTAAAAATAAAAAATCTTATTAATCACTGATATTTCTTGGATCTATGTTTATTTCCCACATAAATAACTAAGCTAAAATATATTGAAAAATACTCTGACCATAACAATTAATATTCTTTTAAGGAGAGTATCAGGAAATAAAAACATATGTATATATGTATGTGTGGAGGGGACGAGGATGTAGGGCTATTCAGACAGCAAAATTATTTCCCAAATAATTTGTCACTTGTAATCAGGTCTAACATGTTCCTAATAGGGAAGTAATAAGACATGGTCATTCATCTGTGCTTTAAAAATTGATTTATTGAATTCCTGTTATAAAGCATTTTCTTTACCTACAATCTTAAGGTAATATGCTTTCTCATAAATACTCATGTGTGCCATTTTAAAATCAAAAGATAATATTAAACAAATGATTCAGGACAATTTTTTTAATATACAGCATTCCTCTGCCTGAAAATATATTTTTAAACATAAGTATTGCCAAATTACCTCCTATTTAAAATTATGTAGTAGAGCTTTTCATGAATCAAATATATCTAACTCAAGAAGGTATTATAAACAGAATAAACACTTACAGCAGAAAAGTTCAAACATCAATGATCATTGCTTTAGATGAACACTATAAAGTAGAATAAATAATAATTGCTTTAGAGAAATACCAGAGAGTTTCAGGTGATCGCTCATTATAATTTAAAATAACGCCACAGGGAATGCAATCTTGGCTTGCTTACTTTTTCTTAATTGAGAATGCGAATATGAAAACCTAATAATGCAGTTCAAGTAAATAATAGTTTGCAACAATGGTGAATTTAATAGGTTAAAACAGTGCACATTTTACTGGCATGTAATTCTTATTTTATAATTATTGACATATTTTACTCTAAGATCAAAATCTAGGTCATTTTTAGCTTTATCTTGGAAAATGGTTTTAATATTCCACTGTTACCTTAGAAGATGCTTATAGCAAAGGTACCTAAATTATTTTTTATGAGAAAATAAGCAGAATTAATCATGTAAATTTTGAGTTCGGAAGCTCTGTTGCCTTAGATTCATGACCCAAAACTTAATGAGGAAGTGAAGAAGGTACAATGAAGTCAGTCAGAAAAACCAGACAAGGCAGACAAAAGTTCCCCAGTGGGTTGCTTATGGCGTGCTTTATTTAGTGGTAAGTAGCTCTTATCTTAATACCTTCAGAGCATTTAGTTTTTGCTGAGTGCATCACGACTGGTGGTCACTGATATAAATAAACATTACTTGTTTCTTTTCATTTGAAACTTCGGGGAGATTTACAAATGAGAATATGGGTTTTTTCTAATATGTAAAATACAGTTAGAAAAAATTCTGAAGCCTCAATGACTGCGTTTGGTTTGGGTTATTTTTGCCATACAAGCATAATAACTGATATGTATGTTTTAATGTGTGTGATTATGTACAGATTAATTTCTCATTACAAAACATTACTGTGGAATTAATGATGGAAGATTGGATAGAGCTAGTGATAAATCAGAATTTTAGAATAGTTTTTAAAAGATGAATTTATTACTTACAACTATGCTTACAATAAATTAGTTGCGAGTACACTGCTTTCCTTAATATATTATACGTTCTTGAGGAAAGGTAACCTAGGGCATCTCATCATATCTCGAACAGAGAAAATGCTTGATGACTCTTTGATCAAATAAATGAATAATGTGTTAACTAATGACAAAACTTATTCCTTTTTACAAATACATAAAAGTAGCTTTTAAAAGGCACAGCATTGTTAAAGTGTCTCCTTTACAAGTTTACGTTTGTATATTGTATTTCACTTTTCAAAATATGTTTACACACCTTCCTACTGTGTTTAATTCTCACCATGAACCCTGATGTCGAAAGGCCTTATTATTTTTATTTTGAAAATAAGGAAATGAAACATTGAGAAGCAAAGGGACTTGTTGATCATAACAAACCAGTTATGTCACAGCTTGAATCCATGTCATTTAACTTACTGCACCACGGCATTTTTTCATGGCATTCATAAAAAATACTACTTAATTACTAGACTTAAGCCTGTCATAGGACTCTCTCGTTTTGGTTCTCCTGTCCATTGATTTTGCATAGTATTTTCTCAGCCATTTAATTTATTCTTTTTTTCATTTAATTTATTCTTATTTTCTATTCTAAATTCCTGCACATAAATTAAAATGGAATAATTTTCTGCATTTTCTCTGCTGTAACATCACAGAAGTATACTATTAAGATTAATTTAAGACTCTGAAGGTTTCCACGTCAGGCAATATGGTGGACTAGATGTCCTAGTACAAAATGAATGGTCCATGCCTTGTGGCAGGCAGGAGATAAAGCCCAGGGCCTGAGTTGTGTATATGTGCGCACATGCTATGGAGGTTGAGGACAGAGTTTGCAGTAGCCCAGGGTGGAAGGGGACTGGGCATAGCAACAGTAAGAAAAGTGAGGGTAATTTAAGATTGGGCTTTGGCCTCTACTTCAAAGTAACAGAAGTAGAGTTTACCAATAGTTTCCTGGGTAAATAGATCATTAAAACATGATGGATACACATTATGGAATATTGAAGGAAGAAGGATCTGGTCTATAGAAAATACATTTGTGTAAATAAAAAATATTCACCCAAAATAATAATATTTGTGCTATAAAAAGATAAACATTAAACACTTTAGAATATTGGCCTCTGATGGGAAGGGTATGATGGTGGAGGTTAGGGATAAAATATAATAAGTAAATAAAGCCAGAGGGGCCTTGCTTGGACCAATTATAATGATGTGCCATGAACTAATGGGTATAAGGACTATGATTATTCCATCCTATAAACCTGAGGTTAAAGTAAAAAGAAGAAACAAACTCAACAGGTGTGTTAAAGAGTAGATTCTATATACTCTACATAGAAAAAAACTAAAAGATCTAAAGAAATTACCTAGGATGTAAATAAGAAATATAAAATATGGGCGAAAAGGTCAAACAACATTGAGTATAGAGTGAGGGAATCTAATGGAGTGCTGGAAAGAGTAATATTCAAAGAGATAATGGCTGGGAATATCTCATTCTTGATGAAAGACACACATTCTCAGTCTCAAGAATCACAAGCATGATAAATAGAAACTAAAAACATTGAAGACAAAGAGAACATGTTAAAGTTGTCAGAGAGAAAGGGCAGACTTCTACTGGATAATTAAACTGACTAAAGGCTAACCTCTTAGCCCTGGCCGGTTTGGCTCAGTGGATAGAGTGTCGGCCTGTGGAGTCAAGGGTCCCAGATTTGATTCCGGTCAAGGGCATGCGCCTTGGTTGCGGGCACATCCCCAGTGGGGAGTGTGCAGGAGGCAGCTGATCGATATTTCTTTCTAATTGATGTTTCTGATTCTCTATCCCTCTCTCTTCCACTCTGTAAAAAATCAAAAAAATATATTTAAAAAAAATAAAGGCTAACCTCTTAAAAACAATGGAAGCCTTAGGAACATGCAATATCTTCAAAGTATTGCAAGGAAATGACTCTCACCTAGATGTGTGCATGTAGTAAAATCATGTTTCTAGAATGAGGGCAAAGTGAAAACATCTTCAACCAAGCAAGAGTAGGGTTTAGACCAGAGAACCTTCAGCATGTATTTCAGGAAGGAGAAAATAAATGCTAGAAAATCTATTTGCTTATTATGCATAATAAGTACTTTATAACGTTATTTAAAAATCAATTTCTGCTTTAAAACAATAGTACATTTCTGAAATATTAGAAGTTATCATTAATGCAACATGAGTTACCTGGGTTTTATTACCTGTTTTGCCTCTTTAGATATAGCATCATCATTTTATGTCAGATGCCAGACAATCACTTGGTAATCTGATACAAGAAATCTTTGAATCATGGATGCATTTGGCATATAAAATTTCATTTTATTACCTAATGTTGTAATTCAAAATAAAACGAAAAAACTCAAAGTCCAAAAAGTGAGGTGTCGAGAACAAATACTGCTATCTAGTTTCCGTTTGTAGAAATAGAAGCATTTAGGAAAGACTAAATTGCAATACTGGCATAATCTCATGGTTTATACTAAAGCCAAATGCTACAATCAATCCTGTAATGATTTCAACATTTGTTTCTGCAATAAACCAATACTAATGTCTAGAGCAATTGCTGAATATATAATAGGTTTTGTGTGTTCTTATACATTAAATCTTATCAGATCTAACTTGAACATGAGTGGCCTTATATCAGAATAAATTTTGTTCTATTGAGCTATAGTATACAAGTAATAAAGAGCATTTATGGGTGACTAAATATTGAAGTTGAAGTATTTAATCTATTGCACAACTCATGTAATGAAAACATACCCCGGTGATATAGATATTATTGATATTATCCCTGAAAGGAATATTTTCATTCAGTCTATGTCCTGGAAATTTAATTTCCTTCTCTGAGAATTTGGAAGTTGTTTGACTGTGTTCATTTCCAGCACAAATTGTCAGTAGTACATAAAGCATGTATTTACATAATAGAGAAGAATTTAGGTGACTTTAAAAAGTCCCACAGTGCTAAATTTATTGCCATTTATTTACTATCACATGTGAAAAATCACAGTATGTAGAAACTTAAAAACACTATTTTTAGTTTATTATGAAGTTAACTTTGATGTCCAGTTTCATACCACCACCGTATTTTATTTTATGAACAAGTACAAGCTGGACTGATCTCAGATCAAATAAAAGTTAGCACTTTTTAAAACAAAAGAAGCAAAGCAATTATATTTGCAGAAATTAAAAACAAATTGATGAGCTGATGATGTTTAGGTTGGTTTTGATAGGTTTTTCTTTCCTTTTAGCTTCTTTTAGATTTGACTTTGTACCTAAATAAAACATCAGAATCTGGGTACTGAATGCCAATCAAGAAGCGGCCATAGTCTAGTTGTACAGGTTTATCATCCATTATTTCTAAATCAAAATAAGTTAAAAGTACAACTAACAATTGCTTTATTTCATTGATTGCCAAAAATCGGCCTGGGCATTTGCTGGCTCCCATTCCAAATGGCAGGATGTAATGCTTCAACCTTTTGCCTCCTTTGAAAAAGTTGGTTTTCTTCTTACCATTTTCTACAAAACGGTCAAATCTATACTCCTGTAAAGAAGAAATGGAGTGTGTTACAATAAAAACAAATTTACACAAAATAGTTTGAGTTCATGTCCACAAAATTGCCAGCTCCCCCTGCTTGTCTTAAAAGGTTCCTTTTAAGAAAACAAAACTAAGAGCAAATCATGTATGAACTTTCAGAAAAACTCAAATTCTACTAAGAAGTTATTTTTCCCATATGACTTTCCTCCTCAGCTCACATTTCTCTCCTATGCTGAGTTTCCTAAGAGGCACTATGTCTATTTTTGTTGTGTAAGGTGGGTCCTGACTCGTGGGCACTTGATAAACCAATGTTGGTAGAAGGTCAGGGCTCTGGCACTGGCATCATTGTTACTGGAATAATGAATAGGAGCTACTAACTAAGGCTCTAGAATATGCTGTTTTTCCTATCCCTTGCCAATCAGTTACTAGTGGATGAGAACTATGAACTTAGGATTCAATGCTTATGTTTGGATTTAATAGATATAAAATAATGAAATTCACATAAAGCACTAGAGAGGAGCTAAGCCACAGAATCAGTCTTGCTTGTTTTTTGATGTTGTACTGAATTTCTCCTGCGACAGTTCTATTAGAATGAACTCTCTTTGGGGTAACTCTAGAATGGCAGGTGTTTCTGTTATGTTTTCATAAATAAGTTATATTACTTGTTATAGAAAATGATGGGAATGGTTCATCTCTGGTGTTTGGCCCACAATCTTAATTTACCCTCACTTGAGTTTGCAAGAGGAGACGGAGTGACCTTATTTCGGCCCATGGCGAATTAAACCATTGATTAAATTAACACGTGGCATGCATAAAAATGACCACATTTTTTCCTGTGCTTGGTGCTCATTAGCATTAGACCTGCTCAGCACACAACTTTGATATGAACTACATGAAATCAAAGGCAAAGAAGCAGGTCAGATGGGAAGCATCTCAGGTTATAGAGAAGACCATACAATACCTGGGTAGATTCTGAATTCATCACAAACCACCTAACTGTCTCACTCCATGCCAGTATTAGTGTCAGTGAAATCCTTTCCTTTAGAAGTCCTGAATTTATCCTCATTTATCTAGGATACTTATTTTGATAAATAGTCAAGCTTAGGAAAACACACTTTGGATAGCTTCTATTCCCCTCCAACTTACAAGTTGATGGAATCAAAATGGTAAAATTACCCTGCCATAGAACACAAGCGTATTTTCCCACGGAGAAATTTCTGGGATGTATCCAAATAGAATCTAATCAGTTCGAAATAAAAATCTCGCTTCATCCCTAGGAATAAGGACACTCTTTGTTGACAACTATTTTGTTCCTGGAGATAGAGCTACTATATGGCACGCTTTCCGAGTGACCTTTTTCCATTACTGTGGCCTGGGGCCTGCTTGCCCAAGTTCAGTACTGCTGCTTCCTGACCAATCTGAGGAGACCAGCACTCTCCCTGAGGTCTCCTGGCCTCGGCCAAACAGTTCACATTAATTTTGCCATGAAATGATTTGTTAGAAATAGTCTCACTGGAGTGCCAATGTTTAATGCAGAAAATACAGAAGGAAAACTTAGCTTAGGTGATGACTTCACAATGTCTGATATCATAAGCCAGAAACTGTCATGGCTTTCCTGTTCTTCTCTGTGAAATGGAATGTGCAGTCCTCTGAGAGGCCATGCTGATTGATACATAATGGCCCCCTGCTCCTGTGACCTTAGCTAGTGTTTACATTCAGTTCCCTCAAATTTCTAGTCAATCAGTAATGTCACTCCTCTAACTTTCCACCATATCCTATTCAATTTCCTCATACTAAACATCATAGAAATTCCTATTTAATAGGAATATTAAATTGGATATATTATAAAACAAGAAGGGAAAAGGCAAACTTCTTTTGCTGAGACTATCATCAAGGTCAAAGGACACATAGGCATAAACCCATTTCTGAGTGGAAAGTTATTTTCAGTTTGTTTTCTTCCCATGGCCAGGGCATGGAGAACCAGAGCAGAATGTAATATTAGGAAGGGCTTGTGGCCCGGCCGGCATGGCTCAGTGGGTGAGCATCGACCTATGAACCAGGAGGTTATGGTTTGATTCTTGGCCAGGGCACAAGCCCGGGACTCGGGCTTGATCCCCACCAATCAATAATTCTCTCTCATCAATGCTGTTCCTATCTCTCTCTCCCTCCCTCTCAGAAATTAATAACAATATTTAAAAAGACTTTTAAAAAAGGAAGGGCTTTTGTTTAATGTTGACTTAAACTCTTATAGCCATAATAACTCAGTGCTTCATAATTAAAGCGGGTCAATTAAATGCAATATCATTAAGTGGATAACAGAGAAATTTTAAGAGAAAAGGTAAGACACTGAAATTTCCCATTGCTCCTCTAATTATTGCTGTGGATGACTCCTCAACATCTTCCTTCTGCATAAGATTTGTTGTGCGTGTATGTGTGTGTGTTTGTTTGTTTTTTTCAGTTGTTTCTAGGGTCCAATGATGGTAATCACATCATTTCAGGCTGATTTAGGAGAGGGTGTATGAACCAATATCATCAGTGCTACAGGAGAAACGTCTGTGGGGACTTCTCCCAGATGTCTTCTTGTGAAGAAAGAAAAACAAGGAAAAAAGGACAAACAAATATAGTTCATCATCCTTTCTCCTCTGGACCTAGTTATATATGAATATGGTGACTGCAACTGCTGTGGCTTTCTTGCCACCAGGCAGAAGACAGAGCTAACCCACAGAAAAGGGCAGAGCCAAGAAATCCCAGGAGATTGTAGTAGTCACACTGTCTTATTTATCTCTGTATCTTTTAAGCACCCAACCGGGTGCTATGCACATAGTAGAGGTTCCATATTTGTTTCTTGACAAGGAAGAGCATCCAGAAAACAGAAAGATATGTGATTCAGGAAAGTCATGGCCCGTTTACGTAATGTAATATTCTAGGGTCTCTTGAGCATGAACATCCTGAAACCATGCCTATGTGCTGCTAAGGCTCTTCCATGTCTATGTGCTCCAAGAATAACTATACTTATATCTGAAGTTAGTCTTCCTCATATTTTTTACCTGACAGTTATTGTCTGTTTTCTATATCTAAGGCCTGGTCTTCCCATTCATGATATGTAGGACACAAAAGACGGGACATGGGGAATGTGGGCCTCTGCTGAGCTCCTGGGCCAGGGCTCTTAGTGACAAATGGTCAAGAACAGATTTGCCTTCTTGATTGTCAGTGTATTGTTGTTTTTGGATGGGCACGTGTTGTATAAACATCTACAGTGTCTTATTGCCACCCAAAGTTGTTAAGAACAAAATGAATCAATTTATATGCCCACTAGTGGTAAATTCTCAGTAAATGTTTATACAATGATTACATAGGACCTTGCCAAGTCATAAAAATGGCTCTGAACTATAAATATTAGCATTCCACAACTAATTTCAAGAAAGCAATACCATGACAAAGAATTAGCTAGTTAATGTTAATATTAGTCAGATATAGTTGACTAACATTAAGTTTAGTAAACAATAGAGTGCTACCCCAGTGATGCTAAATCAGTAGTCACAATATTGCAATTTCACTCTTCCACAGGTTTAATATGAGGCCAAGCCTTCTAATTATTATTAAGATTAGTCAATGTCTTATGTAAAGTTTGGACACTGCTATTTAGGAATGTGCTTGCAGCATATAAAAATACCTGAATAGAAATATAAATCAGCACACTTTCAGTATTTAACTTTGATTTAAAAATCCCTAAAAGTCTAATTCATCCTCTAATTCTATCACTAGGGTAGGGTTAGGAGTGGAGGATCGGAAGAACTCAAAGAACAGTACCATAAAAACAGTGGTGATTTGGCAAACGTTTATTGAGTATTTACTGGTAACTTGTTTTTTAATTTTTAAAAATTTATTTCAGAGAGGAAGGGAGAGGGAGAGAGAGAGACAGAAATATCAATGATGAGAAAGAATCACTGATCAGTGCCTTCTGCAGACATTTCACTGAGGATTAAGCTGGCAACCTGGGCATGTACCCTGAACAGGAATTGAACTGTGACCTACTGGTTCATAGGTTGATGCTTAACCACTAAGACACACCAGCCTGGCTGCACTTTACTGGTAACTTTAATGTTGATTTTACTATTATGACATGAATGGTAAACTTAATAACTATTAAAATAATCATATAATGAACATGATAATGTAAAATATATCAAAAATTGCAGCCCTAGCTGGTTTGGCTCAGTGGATAGAGCATTGGCCTGAGGACTAAAGAGTCCCGGGTTTGATTCTCATCAAGGGCACATGCCTGAGTTGCGGGCTCAATCCCCAGTAGGGTGCTTGCAGGAGGCAGCCAGTAAATGATTCTCTCTCATCATTGATATTTCTATCTCTCTCTTCCTTTCCCTTCCTCTCTGAAGTCAATAAAAATATATTTTAAAAAATTACAACTAGAAATAAAGCTATTTAAAATTTTAAAATATCTTTTAAATATTAGTTATTTATTTGCCCTATTTATTGACTACCTATTTTGGGGTGAAAATTTTGATATTAACAAATGTGGAAATAAAGCTTATTGTCTGGGGAATGTTCATTCACTCCCTAATACCTTGCTTCTGACTTAGTATCATCGTTCATTAAATGTCCCTTCTGAAACACATAGAAACCATATGTACATTCTCCCTCACCTAAAATGTTTGCCTAAAATCAATGCAAATTATCTCATTGTATTGAAGTTGTCCTCTTCTTATTGGTTTCCAAAATTCAATAATATTTTAATCCAGCCTAGCTGTATGAACTGCTCCAAAAGAGAACAGAGATTTCCCTTTAAAAATGACATTTCACATACAAAAACCACTGCAGCAACAGCATTACTTCATGATTCGCACAGGCAGAGTGTGAGTGCATTCAATTTGCATGCAGGTGGTGAACCTCTGAAGTGGTATTAAGGGATGAGCCAGGGTGGATTAATTTCCAGTCTTTGATATTCATTAACTCCAGCTTTGGGGGAAAAAAATACAAGGAGATGACACAATTACCCTCAGAGCATCATCCGTGAGCAGCAGCTTTACAATCTCAAGTTCATAACGCCATCCTAATTGACCAGGAAGGGGCGCGTATCTTAAGTAAGAGGTGAAAATGTATATGGGCTTAACTACGACTATGATGGTATTTAACTTTGGGATATCAACCCCATTCTGGAAACACTTAGCAAAATCTAAGTGTCCCCATTATTTATTCTCTCAGCCGCCTGTCAGTACCTTGCCCTTTCAACAATTCTCTGCCAAGGAAACCTAATTACGCCCTAAAGGTAATGACGACCAAGGTACAGTGTCCATTTCATTTGATGAAACCACTACTGAGTCTCATCACTCTATTACGATTTATAGGTCACGAAAACTCTGAAAGAGAGATCATCAGCAAACACTTCAGTAAATAGGAACATTTTCCTAATTGAGGAAAAGCAGCAATCATCAAACGCTCTCAAATGCCACCTGGAACGTGGGGATGAAAGAAGAGACAGAAAGAGCTCAAGAGGAAGAGGAATGTGCTTGCAGCGTATAAGAAGGATCAATAACCAGCTCGATGACTACTTACCTCTGGAGCTTCAAAGATCTCAGGGTCGTGGTGCATGAGTGGAGGAAAAATGGCGACCAGGTCTCCCTTTCGTAGGAGGTAGTCCCCGGTCTCTGAAGGCAGAGTCAAATCCTCTTGAACGAAACGAATAATGGACGAAAATGAGCAGAGTCGCAAAGCCTCGAGAATGGCACTTTCTGAAGGAAAACAAGCAAGCAACAGCTTTTTAAAAAATCATTATTTTAAAATAGTTATTTATTGATTGATTTATTTCCATCACCATTTATTTCCCCCTATATCATCCACCACTTCCACCCACCCCCTTCTCCCTCCCCAATCAGCATACTACTATTGTATGTGTCCATGAGTAGTTCTTTCTCTTTTCCTCCCTCC
>PVJC01009044.1:0-46851 GCA_004026665.1 Murina feae | reverse complement strand
CAGCTCAAAAAAGAGAACAACATGCTGGGGAGGGCAAGAGTCTGAGAGATCAACATAGAGGGGGTGCCTGCTCCAAGCCTTGACGGTGTGCCTGGGGGCAGGTCCCCAGCAGGTAGACACACACAGGAGGACTGCTCCGAGCCTCAGATGTGGCTGGGGGCAGGTCCCCAGTGGTGACACACACACACACACACACACACACACACACACACACACACACAAAAGGCGCCTGGCAGACTGGGGCCATCATAGGACATCCACTGAGGGGTCCCAGACTGTGAGAGGGCACAGGCCGGGCTGAGGGACTCCCTCCACCCTGAGTGCACAAATTTTTGTGCACCAGGCCCCTAGTTTAATTTATAAATTAAGCACAATAAGAGATTAACAACAATAACTAATAGAACAATTATGACAATATACTCTAATAAAATGTGGTCTCACTCTCAAAATATTATACTGTGCTCACTTTTCACTTAAAGAAAGCATTTTACGACTTCTCTTTGGCAGATTCAAATTGCTAGCATCACTACTCTTGTACTTTGGGACCATTATTAAGTAAAATAAGCGTTATTTGGACACAAGCACTGTGATACCACAACAGTCGATCTGATAACCAAGATGGTGACTACAAAGTGCCTCACAGGTGGGGAATGTCAACAGCCTGGAGACACTGGATGAAGGGGTGACTCACGTCCTGGACAGGATGGAGCAGGATATGGTGCAATTTCATCATGCAACTCAGTATGGCTCACAATTTAAAATTTATGAATTATTTCTGGATTTTTCTTTTTAATATTTCTGACCATGATTGACCTCAGGTAACTGAAACCATGAAAACTTAACCCAAAAATGGGGGGGAGGGGAGGATGGCAAATACTGTATTTTCTAGAAAGAAAATGACCAATAGATTCAGATCCAACAGAAGACTTGTGATAGGACTAGTGAGAAACCACAGAAGTTCCTAAAATGGTCCCACAGCAATTCTTACTATTTAACATTCTTTTTTAAAAAAATACTTTATTGATTTTTTACAGAGAGAAAGGGAGAAAGATAGAGTTAGAAACATCTATGAGAGAGAAACATCAATCAGCTGCCTCCTGCAAACCCCCTATTGGGAATGTGCCCACAACCAAGGTACATGCCCTTGACCGGAATCAAACCTGGGACCCTTCAGTCTGCAGGCCGATGCTCTGTCCACCAAGCCAAACTGGCCAGGGCTAACATTCTTTATAATTTATAAAATTTCCTGTAACTTCTATGACCTATTTTCTTTTTAAAAAATTTTCTGCTAGCTTTAGAGAAATAATATTCCTAGATCCAAAACACCAAAATTCTTTTTCTATAGTTGACAGCTTCTGTTGTCTCTATGAGCAAATAAATCTCTGGTAGAGGAGATATTTGTGCTTTTTCATTTGTGCTCCCTCTCTGTTTTCCCCTCTCCCTCTCCCAGTCTAACTGATTCTGTGTGTCTTTTCCTCAGAATAGGCGTGTGGCTAGACTTCCAGATTTAGCGTGAGAAGAATGTGGTTTGAAGAGAGCTGTACTCCCCCAGACGGCAAAGATCTGTTCTCCCAGAAGCAGCAAGGATGTCACCCTGCCTCTTGGCACTAACACTGCAGAGGATGTCTCAGGAAGCCTGTCTCTTTGCCAAAGATTCCCTCTTTTCTAGAAAATAGCTGAGGGATGAATCCAAAGGGACTATGCAGATTGTGAGGGCAGGTGAGCTGGGAGGGTGAGGGGAGGAGGCCGGGCTCAGTGGCTTTGTTTTGTCTGGAATGGCTACTGTTGGGCAACCAAGGTCCCTGTGTTCAGCTATAGCGTGTACTGCCCACTCCTGCAGCAACGCTCACTGTATCTCTCTGCTCTTCCAGGATGAAGGAGGTGCCAGCAGCAACCGGATTCCTCCCTTTTCTGGGCTGAGACTCAAGTGAGCTGTGGGCTCCCAGCTTCAGGCTACATCCCCGATACTGTCTCAGCTCTTTTCCTCTCCCACCTCCCGAGTTCACTCCCACCTGCCCACCTTCTGGTGATTCAATGCACAGATGTCTCAGACATGTCGTGTGTTGAGCAGGGAATCCTTTGTTGAATTATAGCTGTTCAATTGTTGAAACTTCAAGTGGAGAGATCCAGGGGACTTCTCATGCCACCATTCCTCATGTAGTTATATACCAAACATTATATACAACTAGGGGCCCGGTGCACAAAATTTGTGCACTCTGGGCGGGGAGGGGTCCCTCAGCCAGTCTGTGCCCTCTCGCAGTCTGGGACCTCTCAGGGGATGTCCACCTGCTGGTGTGCTGGCCAGCCTGGGTGAGGGGCTGATAGCTGTTTGCAGGCTGGCCAACCCCCCCAGTGGGGACCCTCACCCCATGGGGGTGTGGCCAGCCTGGGTGAGGGGCTGAGGGCTGTTTTCAGGCTCCCCACAGTCCCTTCAGGGTTTAGGTCCCTACTGACGTGCCTGGCCAGCCTGGGTGAGGGGCTGAGGGCCTTTTTCAGGCTGCCCACAGCTCCCATTGACCCAATGTCCCAGCGAGGCTGGCTGAAATCAGGTTTCTGGGGTTTATCTTGTATAATTGAAACTTTGTTGCCTTGAGTGGAGGCCTAGGCAGGTAAGGAAGCCTCCTGTTTGCTTCAGCTTTGTGGCATCTATAATTGAAACATTGTTACCTTGAGCAGAGGCCTAGCTGGCCTAGGCAAACAGTTTCCTCCATTGCTGGTGCAATGGAAGCCTCCTGTTTGCTCTAGCTCCGTGGCTGCTGGCCACCATCTTGGCTGGGTTAATTTGCATACAGTCGCTCTGACTGGCTGGTGGGAGTGGCTTGGCTGGTGGGCGTGGCTTGGATGTAATGGAGTGAGGGTTAATTTGCATATTTCTCTTTTATTAGATTAGATGTATTAGTAAGAATGCTACCAATTTAAGTTAGTATTCAGTTTAGATGATCCTTTTACATTGGAGTCAAAGAGCATATTCTGACTTAGGATGTATTATTTTTTAAAAAAGCATTTTGAGAGAGAATACCTGAGACTTGTCTAAGGATGAGGTTGGGCAGAATATAATTCAGATTCAAGAAAACACTAATTCAGGTGATTCCAGAGAAGAGAGCAGAGTAGATGTATTGTGAAAGCCTCCTCCCATGATCACCACAAAAATCACAACTAAATTACAGAACAATAAGCCTGGAGAGTAGCTGAACAGAAGTCCTAAAACTAAGGCTATGAAGAAGCAGCCACATTGAGGTTAATAAGAGTGTGATAGTTGAGAACCAGGAGGGATACCCCCTGAGGAGTGATGGGGTCCAAGCCCCATGCCAGGTTTCCCCAGACTGGAGCACCAGTGCTAGGAAGAGGAGCCCAAAAAACATCTGGTTGTGAAAATCATCCAGTATTCCATTCGTTTGCGTGAGACAGAAGGCTGCTAAAAACCCAGGCAACCTCTTAAAGGATCATGCACGGACTCTTGCTAGCAGGAACTCACCATGAGCTCCTGCTGATAGAGGCTCAGAAGCTGCCAGGCATACAGGGAGAAACTGAGTTCCTGCTAGCAAGGAACGAAGCTGGAGGGATGGCCACCAGGGTCTCAGTGTTGAGCCCTCTGCCAATGCAGGCAGTTACCATCTGTACTGTGTTGACTGCCCCCCAACCCCCCACTTCACACACATGGCCAAATATGAATCTGCATTAGTCTGGTCAACTCTACTGGCTCCACACTAGGATCCCACCCCACCAGGAGGTAGCAGGCCCCAGGCAGTTGGCAGCTGGCCTCAGTGTACACTGTGACTTTGGCAGAGTGGCCTCTGGCTCAGCACTGATACCAAATCTGAAAATGCATTAACCTGGTAAACACAACTCACCCCACTCATTCTGGTGACTCCCTGAGACGCTGTACCACCCAATTCACATGCCACACAAGACTTTCAGTAGCTGAGCCCTACAGGCAACAGCTGATCTTGGGGTGCCTTGTGCCTTTTACTGACTTTCCCCAGGTTCAATTCTGGTGGCAGCCAGCTTCACTTTGCAGTGTGGCCTCTCCCATGTGCACCCAGGTCCAGCACAGGCAACTACCAACCGTAGATCACTTTATAGCTCCTAACAGGTAGTCCCTGGCTGGTCACAGGCAGCATCTGATGCTGGCCTGCACCTCAACATGGGGAGTGAAATGGCTTCTTTATGGTCCTCCTATTCCCAATCTTTCTCTGCTTCAGTTATTTCTCACCAGGTGAATCTTTTGTATGACTCTATGTTGCCCAAGTTCAAAAGTGCTCAAAGGCTTTCTATTGCCTGTCATATGAAAACCAAACTGAGAACTGGGACTTCAGTCTCTTCAAACTGTAAGATGACTGCGCTGGTCTTTGTGGAGTGGTTTTCAAGTGTAAGCAGCTCAAAACATACACCAGATTAAAGTAGAGCGACTCATAAAGCATGCGAAGGAACCAGATACTACCACTCCACCACTGCCCCTCCCCCGCTTGCCAGCAGCCTCCACAGATAAATGACTGACCACAGAGACTTCTGAGTCTCTTTCTTGGAACTGCAATGGTTTAGAATTTACTGTCTCATTTTTAGAGACTGCAATGTTAGAGGAACACAAGCTGAGATGTGGAACCTTCCATTCCAAGTCCATTCACTTCTACATTTCAATTTCTAAAGCTGCAATCTTCAAGTCCACATGGCATTGCACTCTCCACAGCAGCCATCTAACAGTCAATGCTTTGAGTCTGCCATTTGGGGAAGCCACCAATTGTGCACTTTAAGATTCATAAATACACATGGAAAAAGAGAGAGGGGAGGAGAGAAGAAGTGGTGGGAGAGGAAGAAAGAGGAGAAAAAGGAAGAGAAAAAGCATCATCGTCATCATCATCACCATCATCACCTACTGTCTCCCATTAATGTTTCTGTCATCTTGATTCATTTATTCATATTGGGGCAGAGGATATATCATAGTGAATCTTGGCCTTGGTGGCAAATATACTAATACTGCAATTTAAATGTGATAATCATAGAAGTTTTAAAGCAGAACTGAGAAAACAAAAGGAGAAAAAGATCCTCTGGCATTAATTGCAGTTATTTTAATATTATTAAGAGGGAGGCAGTTCTAAGAAAAGCCACACAAAAATCCCTGCAGGGAAAGAGGAACAATTTTTATGAGAAAAGAAAAAAAATTATTTTTACTAAAATCTAAATCTACAACTCTGAAAATTATACCTCATTAAAAAATTTCTTTCAAAAGAAATGATCTATTATTTTTCTGTAATTGTATACCTCAAACAGATAAAATGTTTGCACTTTCTCTGGTATTTTATATGATAAGGAAGATTATAGCATACTTTGCAGCATTTTTATTTTAATGAATAAATAGGGTATTTTAATGAATAAATAGGATAGATTTATACCACTTAAAGTTGATGTCAACAAAATCTCCCTCCCAAAGCAGCTTTACATTTCAAATCCCACAGAGTAAAATTTAACCTTTTAACATCTGATCCAAAGTATCATGTCAGCACATTTTTTCAAGGAGAACCTTTACCTGAGGTAGCAGTCCCGACTGGATTACAACAACTCTAAGATTTCAATACCTTGACCCACCCAAGGTGCATGTCCAGCCCATAAACATACTCAACATGAGCAAACTGGGCAGTTCTGCTGATCCCAGTCTTCTAGGGGCAGGCTGACAAAGACTGATTTCAGTATGTGCTTCCCAGGTACCCACAGCAGAAGGAAGGAGACGTGGCAACCATGACTCGCTTCTGCTCAGATTTCATGGATCAAAACGAATCAATGCCCACGCCTAACTCTAAAGGGCATGGAGGATTGCTATCTCACCACCACCCTGTAGGAGAACTGGAGTATGTGTGACCAGCCTTATTGACCATCACATCTGTTTCGTCTTCTCTGGACTTTGGCACCGTATAACACTTGGAACTCGTATCATCAACCCAACAAATATATTATCAATCAAACAGCAATAAAATATTTTATTTGTTTAAACCAGAGGTGGGGAACATCTGGCTTTGGGGCTGTGTAAGGCCCGTGAGATCATTTGGTCTGGCCCTGCAAGGCATTAGGGGTGAGTGAATTAAATGTTTGATCAAATATAGGAAGCTAATTTTTAAGTTGATAATGTTGTATGTCCTAAGAATGATGTTAAAAATATTCAAATGGCCCTTAGCAGAAAAAAAGGTTCCCTACCCATCTTCATATTAAAGCAAGATCTTTTGGCAGAGCCAGACACTGTACAGAAGTTTCAAGAATAGAGAGGTTGGTAGTCCCACTATGACAGAGATGACAAGTTGTGCACCAAACGCTGATGACTCTCCCCACTTCTGTCATAGGTTAGAGTTGTTGAGTTGCAGCAGGAGATACTCTCAGGCCCTTGCAGTAGGTCTGGTTACATGACTGAGTTCCAGCCAATGTGCTGTTGGTGCAAGTGCCATTCACCACTTTCAAGCCCGGTCCACAAAAATCCCCTCCCACTCTCACCTTCTGGCTGGATGTTGATGCCTGATGCAACCTAGAAAACCACATTTTGAAGATGACAGAGCCTCTGACAGCCTGGTCTCCAGGTGACTATCGTACCCAGATCTTCCACCAATCCTCCATCCTGCTAATGATATATTTAAGCCTTTTTATTAAAAATCATTTTTAAAACTTTTAAAAATAAACGTTTGTTATGATAAACTTTAATAGTGATGGGAGTATTTAGAATAAACCAACAAAACACTCCAAAAGTATGAATTTTAAAAAATATTTTGGCTGGGCATCTTGTTCTTCAGATAGTCATGTCCTCCTGCGCAGTGCCAGCTGCAACCCTGAGACATGATGGTGAAAGTTGGAGTGAACAGATTTGGTTGTAGTAGGTGCCAGGTCACCAGGGCTGCTTTAAACTCTGGCAAAGTGGATATTGTCATCATCAATGACCACTTCATTGACCTCAACTACTCATACATAGTCTATATGTTCCAATAGGATTCTACTCATGGCAAGTTCAAAAAGGCATAGTCAAGGTCGAGAACGTGAAGCTTGTCTTCAATGGAAAGTCCATCTCCATCTTCCAGGAGCGAGCTCCCGCCAACATCAAATGGGGTGATGCTGGTGCTGAGTATGTTGTGGAGTCTCCCAGTGTCTTCACTACCATGGAAAAGGCTGGTGTCATTTGAAGGGTGGAGTCAATAGGGTCATCATCTCTGTCCCTTCTGTGGGTGCCCCCATGTTTGTGATTGATGTGAACCATGACAAGTATGACAACTACCTCAAGATTGTCAGAAATGTCTCCTGCATCACCAACTGCTTGCCCCCCCTGGCCAAAGTAATCCATTTTAACTTTGGCATCATGAAGGGACTCATGACCACAGTCTATGCCATCACTGCCACCCAGAAGACCATAGATAGCTCCTCTGGAAAGTTGTGGCATGATGACCAAAGAGCTACCCAGAACATCATTTCTGCTTCTATTGGTGCTGCCAAGGCTGTGAGCAAAGTCATCCCTGAACTGAATGGAAAGCTCACTGGCATTGCCTTCCATGTCCCCACTACCAATGTGTGGGTTATGGATCTGCCCTGCCGCCTGGAGAAAGCTGCCAAATATGATGACATCAAGAAGGTAGTGAAGCAGGCATCAGAGGGCCCCCTCAAGGGCATCATCTATACTGAGGACCAGTTGTCTCCTGCGACTTTAACAGGGACACCCACTCCTCCACTTCAATGCTGGGGCTGGCACTGCCTTCAATGACCCCCTTTGTCAAGTTCATTTCCTGATATGACAATGAATTTGACTACAGTAACAGGGTTGTGGACTTCATGGTCCACATGGCCTCCAAGGAGTAAGAGCCCACTGGACCCCCATCCTTAGCAAGAAGAAGAGAAGCCCTCAGCTGCTGGCGAGTCCTTGCTCCAAACTGAACCCCCAATACACTGAGGGAGAACCGATTAGTTGGAAACTATCTTCACAGTTTCCATCCCAGATCCCCTGAAGAAGGGGAGAGGTTTAGGGGAGCCCTACCTTCACATGCATAATCAATAAAGTTCACTGAACCCAGCCAAAAAAAAAAGTATTTTGGTTGGCCTTCACAATGTGTAATTCTCTAGTTTTCTACTATTTCTCTCCATTCTCTTATGTGTATTGTCTGGATTACTGCTTTGCCTGATTAAAAGAGAATTTCTCAGCAAGTGAAGAAATAACTGCATCATTGTAAAGGAGTTTGGAGTAATCAACAGGGAGGACTGCCAGTTTCTGGTTTTATAAAACCCACTAACCACCACAGAAACAAGATATAAGCACAATGTCAATGACTGCCTAAGGTTGACAGGCCATATTCTAAGTTTTTCATGATAGCAATAATGCATAATGCATGAAATTAGAAATATAATGGCACTAAAATTTTATCATGCTCATCAAAGTCCTATCATCTCTAGTATGTTGTGGCAAACATAATACTATGGCTTTGCGGAACTATTTTCATTTCCCTCTGGACACACTGATAGGCTGCATTCCCAACCATCCTTGGAGGACTCAAGGCCCACGGGGAGAGCTGAACCACTAGTTGGAAGGAGCTGGATCCTGAATAAATGCTTAAAACAGTACCACCCCACCCAACCAGCTTGGGACTGTGATATGAAAAAGATATAAACTACTGAAATTTTGTTCTAGAGATTAACACAGAATACCTTGAGGAACACATTAGGATTGCTGTATGTGCATCAAAGAACCCTGTGAAAGGTTAAAACTGAAGGGGCCCTAGCCAGTTTGGCTCAATGGACATAGCATCAGCCTGCAGATTGAAGGGTCCCAGGTTTAATTCTAGCCAAGGACATGTTCCTCGGTTGCAGGCTCTCAGCTCTGGTCAGAGGTATGCAGGAGGCAACCAATCAATGTGTCTCTCTCACACTGGTGTTTATCTCTGTCTCTCCCTTCCACTCTCTCTAAAAAATAAATAAATAAATGGAAAAAATATTCTTGGATGAAGAAAAAAAAAACCTGAAGGGGATGGTATGTAATATATACTTCAATAGAGCTATTAATCTAAAAAAGAAAGTCCAGCTCTATAGATATACTCTAGCTCCATCTCTACTCTCACCCCACCCTCTTCCTAAATGTTTAGAAACTGCCACAGAATGCTTCTTTCCCTGGCAAGGGGTGGGTCAGATTCCAGAGGCACTTGCCTTCACTGAGATACATCACACCTGCAGAAAATTCTCAGGTGAAGGGGTGTAAGAGGTACAAACCTCCATATATATAACTATATGGAGGTCTGGTTACATGACTGACATATATACATATATATACATATACATATATATATGAAGAAAAGTCATGGAGATGTAATGTACAACATAGGGAAAAGTCAATATTATTGTAATAACTTTGTATGGTGACAGATGGTTACTAGACTTATTGTGGTGATCACATGGTAAGGAGTATGAATGTCAAATCACTATGTTGTATGCTGGAAACTAATGTAATATAATATGTCAACTATAATTATTTTTTTAAAAAGAAGACCCATGAAATGGATATTGCAGCTTTGGAGGAGAAGAAAATTCCTCTTAGGTACATGGCAAGGTGGGCACAGCCCTAGACCCAAGCCACTGGTCCAGCCCTCCCTCAGAGCCCACTGAGACCCCTACTCCCCCCCCACACTTCCCCTGGTCCTGTGGGACAGCCTTCCAGGAGGCCTGGGTGCCTCTGGCAAGGTTTCCTCAAACCACAAAACCTGCAGGCTGTGGCCTTGCTGCCTCTGAAGGAAAGGAACAGCTTGGCTCCGGGCCAGCACCCCGTGCCTCCAGTCGACTACCTACCTCCAGTCAACACTCCTGCATCCTTGTTCCAAACTTGCAGAGGCAGGGAATCCTCTTGGCTCCCTTCCAGTGGGATGTGATTCCTGTCAGACTCTAAGCCAAGAACCCAGGGCTTTGGGAAGAACAATGTTCCATATAAAGACCCAAGAGGCAGCTTCTATTCTGATGTCGCCCCTGGGCCTCAGGATCAAGGCTGTGAGAGCAGGCTCCATTCAAGAGGTCTAAGTCTCCCTCTCTCCTAGGACCCTCTGCAATGCCATTGAACAGGAAAAATCCCATAAATGAATTCCGTCTTTGATTTGTAAACTCCCCATTGCAAGAGTTTTGTCAGGGTCACGGTATGAGGGTAAGAGGTAGACAGAGACAGGTAGGTGATTAGGTAGCTGTGTAAGTAGGTAGCTAGATCAAAATATTTGATAGTCTGCCAACCATTCTAAAAACAGTCTCCCAGGGATGAGTCTGGGTATGGATTATAGGGGAGAGTTGTTGATCACAAGCTGTGGTACAGTCTTTGTTCCTTACATAGTTTCTTACAATGATGATCAAACTGGGTTCCTTCCCATGTTCCACACTGCATACCATTTCCCTTCCAAGTTTCCTATTCTAAGGTTTCAGGAGGAGGCAGACTTCAGGGCTTTGGGTTTGGTCGTTAGATGGGAAGGAAGGGATGCTTGGGTTTGGGTTGATCTGGGCCTTCAGGAGTATCCACCAATATTCCTGCTGCTTCCTGTAAATGCAAGGGAAGCCACTGACTTTCTAAAAAAAGAGATATTCTATACAAACTATCCTTTTCATAAATGTTTATTGAGGCCCTGGTTTTGTATATGGCAAACACCCTTCAGGCCTTGGGGAATTTGATGATAAATAGAGCAGTCACTGTCCCCAAGGGCTCACAGGCTGGAGGAGGAGGAAGCCTGGTAAACAGCTAGTCTCCCCTGGGAGAAGTGCTATGAGTATGACCACTTACCAGCAGTGGGATCTGGGGCAAGCACTTGACTTCTTTGTGCCTTACTTTCATCATCTGTAAATAGGCATGATAACAGTGCCCCTCTCCTTGGGATGTTGCAAGGATTAAGTAAATTAATGTATTCAAGTGCTTAGAACTATGAAAGGTACATAGCTAGTGCTATGGGAGAGTCTGCTCTTGGTGGTGGTGACTAATGCAGGAAAGCTTCCCTAACCCTGTGCTTCCCTAAACCAGAAAGCCCTCCCAGAGGAGGTTATGCAAAGTGAGGAGGAGAAGAGTTGCTCAAATGACTGAGAGAGGAGGGATTGGGGGAGCAAGAGGAGAGAAAGGAATAAGGGGAAGAGATGGAGCAGAGGAAGCTGCATGCGGTGACACAGAGGTGTGGCGAGCACAGCAAGCGTGAGAGCAGAGATCAGTTTAATTCAAACATGGAAGCACTTGGGAAGATGAGGCTAAGAGTTAAGGATAGACCATATGGAATAGATCATAAAGGGTCTGTTGTGTCATGCTAAATAATTTGTATATTTATAAATCAATTTATAGGAAAAAAATTTTCCAGAAAGTTGTGAAGTGTTTACTCTGCTGTATCAACAACAAAGTTTTGTTCTGGTGTCCATCCTTTTCTGCCATCCAGGAACTCAACAGGGAAGGAAGATCCCCATGAGCTCAAACTACTCATGTAATTCTTTCCCCTTCCCAGTAATTGGCTGAGAGATAGACGGGCATTATCCCACTTCTGGGCAAAGATCTGAGAGGACTCAGAAGGCTTCTGCAAAAGTTTTCCTCCCTCTGAAAAAGAAACATACAGGCTGACATGCCTCTTCTCCTCTGAATGTTGTGTTGATATGTGACACCCAGGATTGCATGTCCTCTAGCATATCCAACACAACTTGCATAGAGTATAGATACATTAGTTTACTTTTCATTAAAAATTGAAGATTTATGACAACTTCTTGTGAGATAAGTAGGGTAGCTGTTATCCCTATGGTAGATTAGGAAGCTGAAAGAGATAAATTAGCATATATATTACACCCAGAGAATGAGCAGAAGTAAACCCAGGTTTGATGATTGCTAGATAGTCTACAGTACCAGGATGCTTCTCTTTCATCAGACCAGATACAGACCAAAAAGCTTCCTAAAGATTGGCATTCATGTCCAGACAACAAAGCAAGGCATGAAGGTCAGCTAAATTGTGGGAGTAGATTAAACTGCCTTTTAGTATTTTTGCTCACATTGTATAAGCTGTCTGAGACTGAACTAAAAAATACATGAAAAGATGGATTCTAGTGCTTTTCAAGCTGAGATACACACATGTCTGAGTCAGACTGCTACCCTACCTAGGGGCAATAACCAATAGTACAGCTTCCCAACCAGTGTTCCCCAAAGGGGTTCAGGGCCTTGGGGATGCAGACATTATCTCAAGCTTTGAGGAGACTCTTCACTTTACTTCAGTGTCATAGTGAGTTCGGCTGCTATAACAAAGTGCCACAGACTGAATGACATATAAACAACAGGAATTTATTTCTCATAGTTCTGAAGCCGGGAAGTCTGAGATCAGATTACAGGCAAGGTCCAGTGAGGGCCCTCTTCTGGATTGCAGACAGCTATACCTGAACCCTCCCATGGCAGGAAGAGGGCCAGGGAGCTCTCTGAGGTCCCTTAATGAAGACATGAATCTCATTCATGAGGGCTCCACCCTCATGCTCTAATTATCTCCCAAAGGCCCTACTTACCATACCACTACACTGGGGGTTAGAATTTCAATATGTAAATGGGGGGGTGAGGGCAGTTCATTGCACCCAGTGTGCCATACCAATGTTGTTACTATTTACATGTGCTGAGACATGAAATAAGTTTGAGAAGCACATGCCTATCTTTCCATGTCTTTTCCATATCTTCTACTGCTGTCTCTTACAAACGCTCTATTTCAGCAAATGGATCCATTCACTATTTCTTGAACTGCTTTGTTTGTTCACATTTTTGGCTTAAAGACTTTCCCTATTGCCTTAAATCCTGGGTCTCCTCCTGCATAATTTCAAAATTTTTATTACACCCAAAGTGACCTACTTCAGTAGACCACTGTAGTATGTAACAAATATTATATATTAAACCACTTGGCCTATCATATTGCACATCTTATTTTTTTCATCTGTGTGTCTTCTCTCTCCAGCCAGATCACAAACAATCTCTCTGAAGGCCATAACAAAGATCCTTTCTCATAGCAAACATTCTTAATGTTTATTCACCATTGACACATCTTACTGTGTTCTTATTTTCTAATCTGTTCCATCTTCTCGTTCCTGTGATAGTTGCATGTGATATAGAAGGTCAGACTATTTGATTGTGTTTTTTTCCAAATACAGTGTAGTGTATGACTACTTGATGTAAAAACATGGTGCTAGAGGCATGGAGACTCACAGAAGAGAAAAAAAGAAGAAAAGAGAGAAACACATTGATACAACAAGATAATGATGAGTTCTAGGGGTCTTCTAACCTATAAACCTGGAGACAAAAGGGGCACTAATAGTAAAGTATTCCTCTCCATGGAGGAGGTATCCACAAAGAGGAAGGAGACACTAGCCATTGTTTCTCCCTTAGAACATTTACTACATGTAGTCAAATTTTAGTGACTATATTAGGATTTGGGGAAGAGCAGGGTACTTTTATTCTCTAATCACCAATAAAGCCTGAAGTATTTGCAAGTTAAGACAACTTTGCATAATTCAACTCAGCTGAGTAGTTCCTACAGAGGCAAGGAGACCCAGGAGCCTGAGTCTAGCATTTCTGAAATAATGTGTGTGTGTGTGTGTGTGTGTGTGTGTGTGTGTGTGTGTGTGTGGTGTCAGGTTGGGACTTGGCTTCTGGGTGCTACTGAGCTGTGGAAAGAATCTGTTGAGGAACAGAATCTATTGACTTGTCTGGAGAACAGAGCTGGCCAAGCTCAATGTCCCTCTGTGGTCAGTCCTATTTGCCACAAACTCCCACCCAGCCCACCTACTCCGGTGAGCCCTCCCACATACTCTGTCTGAAGCACATCCTGGCAAGCTCCTGCAGTGTGACTCTTTGGTCCTTCCTTCAGAACCAAACAAAAGGGCCAGCTTTGAGGCTTCTCAAGCTGCCAGCCTCCTAAGGGAGTATTTCTATATAGGAATATATTTTTGGGTGCTAACAAGCTCCCTCTAAATATTGGGGACACAACCTTTGAATTTAATAGTTGGACTGCTGATGTCAACTATTACAGTATAATTTGTGGAAAGTTGAAACCAGAGGGGCATAGGTGAAAGGAGAGAGGTCATATCAATCATTTATCTTGATGTCAGAGTGACTCAGATAACTTTTCATTATATACCTGAGAGGCCAGTGCCATCCTACCTGTTGTCCTCGGGGCTCAACTAGAGTCCATGATAACCCAGGTTTGAGGATGAACTCCGCTACAGGAACCCTGGGATGGAGAAAAGAGAACACTGGCTCAGGATCTGAGTGTGCCTGGGAACATTTATTCAGGATGGCTTTTCCATGGGTTCTTTACTCTCATGACCATGAGGGAGCCATGTGCCAGTGACTATCTGACAATGACCAGCTCCCTAATTTTCCCATGAAACCAAAAACCTCCTGTTTGGTCTGCAATAACTGCCCACAGTAAGCGTCCACCCCAGCCCACACACACTGTACTTTCCATTTCAGCCAGTGATATTTTGGACGCTACATGCTCTGAAAAAAGAGAGAACTATCTCGCCAAGCTAAGGAAGTGAGCTCCAGACCTCATTTTTGAAAATGTTCCGCTTGATAACTCAGTCCCTGAGATCACTCATTTCTTTTCTTCCACCCCTCAGTTACAGTGTACGAATAAGGGGTCATTTCAATTCCCACGAGGGAAAATTAATTGAATGGGCTTTGCGGGACTAAAGGATTTAGTTTGGCTCTTAAAAATCTTCCACCCAGGCTGTTTCTCTCTAATGCTGTGACTGGTAACGAGCTAGAAAATATTTCATGTGTTTATGTCTCATGAATGTGTATTTTTTTGTGTGTGGACCTATGTAATTTTAATTTGTTTCAGCCTCTCAAAATTATTTAAAAATTAGTTCAAAGAGTATAAAATATGGTAAACACTGCTCACTCTCGTGCTTCCCCCTCTGTGCTATTAACAGGAAATGCATTTCTGACACTTTTAAAATGAGCAATCACGCGTATGATCAACTTGGTTAAAACTTCCTTCCTGGTAACTGCAACACTTCCTCTGCATCTGGATACGGAGGGGGACCCAGAAAAGCGGAAGAGTTTAGAGGCACACTGGGTAGGTTCGAATTTATTGTTTTCAAAAACTAAACAAATGATCCTTCGGCATCATCATCTCCACTGCTGTATCAGGTACTTTTTGCCCTTCCTATTTTTTTTGCCTTTTGTTGGGTCTGACTCTGAATAGTGACACTTCCTTCTCAGCTAGAATATTTTTATCTGGAACGGTGCTGTCCATTCTTGAGTCGATACTACCCCTGAATGTCTGTTTCATTGTCTAATGCGACCTATAAGAGTGGGTATCTACGAGGTTCCAGCAATAGTTTTGCAGGTGCATCAGTTTTTTGTTTGTTTTCATTTGGGAGGAAGAAGGACACAGGAGCCTGTCCCAGCCCGGCTTCACAGTCTTCCGTGTATGCCGGGCCATTATTGTACTCATGTGTTTCTAACATCTTCTCTAAAAGGCGAACGCTTCATAACCTCGACCATGAAGGAGAGCAGTGAGTATTTAGTCTGCCTGTTTTCTTCTGCATTTTGTATCTTGTAAGACTGTTTGGGATCACTGAGACTGTATTTGTACATTGCCTAAATTCAGACCTATTTTATTTCAAGTGTCATTATTAATGTATCTTACAGTTCTCTTCTTTGTTAGTTATTCTATAATGTACCAACACTATAGACCAAATAATGATTGTTTTAAGCTGCAAGAGACAGTGAATTGGGACAGTTGGTTTCATGAATTTACTAAGTAGAACTTCATAATATTTTGAGGGAATGTTGGCTTTAAAAGTAACTTAAGCTAAGATTTGAACGAAGTCTGGCTCTAATGAAATCTGTCTTCCTTATCTTTTAATCAAACTCTTCGATTCGGTGTTTGTCAAATGCTCCACTATTTCTTGAATAAATAAGTAGTTATGAGTTTCCTTAACATTAGTGATTTAAGAGAGTAAATGATCTTTTCTGAAACAATAATTTTTGTGTCATTAGTTGTTTCTTATTTAAAATATAATATCTATCAACAGTGATACTAAATATTAAAATAAAAATACCTGATTTATAGTTCAACTTAATATTTAGCATTTCAATCATTATTCAAAGTGTGTCTTACTGCAATATGTCAAATTTATACTTAAATGCTTTGTGCAGGGGAGGTACTCATTAAATATAGGGTGTTCCTCAAAAATGTGTATACACACTTTGAATAATTATAAAGGCAGTGTTTATTAAAATACATTTCACTTTCAAAATTGAGCTATCAGCTGTTAAAGTGTGCATACACTTTTTGAGACATCCTATATTTATAGCAAAAATGGATAAATTGATGAGAAGAAACTTTTGAATTCTTGTTATAGAGATGAAAATATTAGAGCAAAAAAGAAGTTAAATAATGAATTGGGATCCAAACAGTAGGTTACTGGAGCCCAGAACCCTTCCTTCCATCCTATGGCTTCTCCACCGTCTAACACAGAGGAAGATGGAATGAACTATAACAAAATTAAAACTACCTGAATGTTCCTATTAAGAGAATGCTGCCTTGGGAGATGCCCCCAAGACACTGCCCTCATATAGCAAAGACAACCAGAATTTCATGATTCAAAATATTGAATGACTACAAATGTTCTTAGCTGAAACTACTGATTCTGATATTACCTTTCCTAATTAGTAAGGGGGGAAAAAAGAAAAGAAAGACAGGAAGTTGACCATGGAGTAGATTCCTGAACCAGACAGTTTGAACACAGAGAATATGAATGAAGCGAGGCTGGGTGAGGGGTCTGGGTCCCAAGAAGTGTGAGACTGAACAAAGAGGAAATAAGTCAGAGGCCTGTTTTCAAAGAGGGGTGTGTTAGCATTTCACAGTGCGTCTTGCAAACTAGGAGCTGATGCTTTACCAGGACTGTTTTAGTCATCCATGTCTTTCAGTATACTTAAAAACAAGTACCACTTTGAGTCACGGTAATATGTCAGTCACCATGCTGGATGAGTGCCTTACATATCTCCTTTACCAAATTAAATTTTCAAACATAAAGATAGTAGAGAGAATGATGACTGAACCCCCATAAGCCCTGTATTTCCTTTTTTAAAAAATATATTCTATTGATTTTTTACAGAGAGGAAGGGAGAGGGATAGAGAGTTAGAAACATCAATGAGAGAGAAACATGATCAGTTGCCTCCTGCACACCGCTTACTGGGGATGTGCCCGAAACCAAGGTACAAGCCCTTGACCGGAATCGAACCTGGGATCCTTGAGTCCACAGGCTGACGCTCTATCCACCGAGCCAAACCGGTTAGGGCAAGCGTCTGTATTTCTTACCTTATTTAATTCTCCCCTCCACCCTCAGCTGTATTAACTCCTCCATTTGACAGATGGGAAATAGGCTCAGAGGTTAAGGAGCTCAAGTCACCAGATCCTAAGTGGCGGGGTCAGGATGCACGAGTCCGGACTCCAAAGCTCCCGTATCACATCGCTGTCCTTCTCCTCACCCCTTCTTCCGCCATCTCGCCGCAAAAATGCAACCGGCAAGTGCCTGCCCCGTGACAAAGCCCTGTTTCTCCGCTCCCAGGTCGTGCAGGGCATGGAGCTGGACAGCCATGAGCAGCAGCCCGTGGTTCTGAGAGAGGACAACCGCCGCAGGCGCCGGAGGATGAAGCCGCGCGGCTCGGCGGCCAGCCTGTCCTCCATGGAGCTCATCCCCATCGAGTTCGTGCTGCCCACCAGCCAGCGCACCGGCAAGACGCCGGAGACGGCGCTGCTGCACGTGGCCGGCCACGGGAACGTGGAGCAGATGAAGGCGCAGGTGTGGCTCCGCGCGCTGGAGACGAGCGTGGCGGCCGACTTCTACCAGCGGCTGGGCCCCGACCACTTCCTGCTGCTCTACCAGAAGAAGGGCCAGTGGTACGAGATCTACGACAAGCACCAGGTGGTGCAGACGCTGGACTGCCTGCGCTACTGGCAGGCGCTGCGCAGGAGCCCCGGCCAGATCCACGTGGTGCAGCGGCGCGGGCCCTCGGAGGAGACGCTGGCCTTCCAGCGCCAGCTCACCGCCCTCATGGGCTACGACGTCACCGACGTCAGCAACGTGCACGACGACGAGCTCGAGTTCACGCGCCGCCGCCTGCTCACGCCGCGCATGGCCGAGGTGGCCTGCCGCGACCCCGCGCTCTACGCCATGCACCCCTGGGTGACCTCCAAGCCCCTGCCCGAGTACCTGCTGCAGAAGATCGCCAACAACTGCATCTTCATCGTCATTCACCGCAGCACCACCAGCCAGACCGTCAAGGTCTCGGCCGAGGACACGCCGGGCGCCATCCTGCGGAGCTTCTTCGCCAAGATGGCCAAGAAGAAGTCCCTGCTGGACATCCCCGAGAGCCAGAGCGAACGCGACTTCGTGCTGCGCGTGTGCGGCCGCGACGAGTACCTGGTGGGAGAGACGCCCCTCAAAAACTTCCAGTGGGTGAGGCATTGCCTCCAGCACGGGGAAGAGATCCACCTGGTGCTGGACGCGCCCCCGGACCCCGCCCAGGACGAGGTGCGCAAAGAGGAGTGGCCGCTGGTGGACGACTGCACGGGGGTCACCGGCTATCACGAGCAGCTCACCATCCACGGGAAGGACCACGACGGCGTGTTCACCGTGTCCTTGTGGGACTGTGACCGGAAGTTCAGGGTCAAGATCCGAGGTATCGACATCCCTGTGCTGCCCCGCAACGCCGACCTCACGGTGTTTGTGGAGGCGAACATCCAGCACGGGCAGCAGGTGCTGTGCCAGAGGAGAACCAGCCCCAAGCCCTTCACAGAGGAGGTGCTCTGGAACGTGTGGCTCGAGTTCAGTATCAAAATCAAAGACTTGCCCAAAGGGGCCCTGCTGAACCTCCAGATCTACTGCGGCAAAGCTCCGGCGCTGTCTGGGAGGACCTCTGCGGAGGCGCCCAGTCCGGAGTCCAGGGGCAAAGCCCAGCTGCTCTACTATGTGAACCTGCTGCTGATCGACCACCGCTACCTCCTGCGCCACGGGGAGTACGTGCTCCACATGTGGCAGATCTCTGGGAAGGGAGAAGACCAAGGCAGCTTCAACGCCGACAAGCTCACGTCGGCGACCAACCCAGACAAGGACAGCTCGATGTCCATCTGCATCCTTCTGGACAATTACTGCCACCCCATAGCCTTGCCTAAGCATCGGCCCGCCCCTGACCCTGAAGGGGACCGGGTTCGAGCGGAAATGCCCAACCAGCTTCGGAAGCAACTGGAGGCGATCATAGCCACCGATCCACTTAACCCTCTCACAGCAGAAGACAAAGAATTGCTCTGGCACTTCAGGTATGAAAGCCTGAAGCATCCAAAAGCGTATCCTAAGCTGTTTAGCTCAGTGAAGTGGGGACAGCAAGAAATGGTGGCCAAAACATACCAACTGTTAGCCAGAAGGGAGGTCTGGGATCAAAGTGCTTTGGATGTTGGGCTGACAATGCAGCTCCTGGACTGTAACTTTTCGGATGAAAATGTAAGAGCCATTGCAGTTCAGAAACTGGAGAGCCTGGAGGACGATGATGTTCTGAATTACCTGCTACAGCTGGTCCAGGTAGGGGATGCCCCTGCTATTGACAGAGCCTCTTCTCCGGGGGTTGGTTTGCATTTGCACAGGCGCCCCATTTGGTTGTCACCCAGTTCCCTTTGTCCAGAGCATCATGATCTGTCAAAGCAGATCTGAAGAAGCCACCTCAGAAAGTAGTAAACTGTTCCATTTATTTTTTTTATTGTCTTTATGGGTTTTCTGACAAGCATTTTGAAGATGGTAATAGTTCCGCTTTTTAGAAACACTGGCCCTATGGGAATACTTTGTTCTCATTTATTGTATTAATGATAAATTCAATGTATGGGATGCTCCCTTGTGTCAGGCTCCAAGTGATATACATGCTTGTCGTGTATTATCACATTTAACTCTCCCAATAACAATGGTGGAGGTCAAGTTAATATATTAATTTAAGGAAATTGAGGCAGAGAGAGGCTAACTAATGTGCCCAAGGTCACATACTTTCAAAGACTAAAATTAAAATCCAGGACCCCAGACCCTGCTCTTTTCGCTGCCTCCCAATATCCTGCATCAATCCAGTGTCAGAATTGTATGTCCTAGAGAGAAAAGGTCATACTCTCTGACCGTGAATATGATCACAATTCCTGAATCATACCTCACACCTGGAGGGACTTTGAAAGCCTGTCTCTTTAGACAGGTCTGGCACTGCGTTTGCCCCCCTGTTCTCATTCCTTTCCCTGGGGTCAAGAGAGACTACATCATTTGCCTGAGGTTTTCTTAGGAAGTTAAACAAAGGAAAGCAGTTCTCCTCACTGTAGCCAATTTTAAATTAGATCATGCTGCTTGACAAGGACAAGGGAAGTAAAGAAATTGGAATAGAAGTTCTATTTTAGAGTGCAGAAGTGTCCATTCATTCATTCAACAACCTGTACATAGCGCTTCCACTCTTCTGGATGCTGGATGTAGAGCAGTGATAAAAACAGCCCATCTCTGCCCTCGGGTAGCTTGTGGTGCATGGAGAAGACGGACATTAAATGGTGTACATACAAACAGGTATTTAATAACAAATTGTGGTGAGTGCTTGGGAGGGAACTACAGAATACTCTGAGAAAGCCAGGAGGGGCCTGGGGACACTTAATTGAGATTGAAGAAGCCAGAGACCGTTTTGAACAGGTGATGTTTGACCTGAGATCATGAAGATTTCCCAGGTTAAGTGTTAGGCTCTAAACTATCTATTATCTGTATAGACAGAAAGACCCTGGAGTTTTCTGATGAGCATTTTGGACACTCTGCACTTTAACTCTGAATATTCACCTTCCATTAAGCAGATACTTGAAACAATATATTTGGCCTTTGCCTTCATCTGTCAAATATTTCCAACCTTTTCCCCTGGCTATGCGGGCAGATACTAGCATATCACTAACGAAAAGTTTAGAACAATCCCAGTATCTGCAGCTCTCTAGCTCTCCAGAACAAATAGAACATGAAACAAGTTTGCAGGAATGTGTTCTAAGTCCAAGGCCACCTTGAATTCTTTTACATTATCATTTCTACAAGTAAATTTTGAAGAATTGGAAAATGAATGTTTTTCTTGGAAGTGTTTACATGAGATAGATCAATAAGTAATATTAGCTTGGAGTTTGTGGTAGTAAATGTGAAGAGTAGTCATTTGTAAAATTATTTGAGGCATTCAGGTTGGAAAAACTCACATTAGCATTAGGAAAGTAAGACATTTCTGAAGTGAGTACTGGTGGTGAAATTACCACACTCTCAACTGGAGCTGCAGTGGGTCCTATGTGACCATACCCATGGGAAGCATCTTTGAAAGAACGGGGATAATGAAAGAATTAGCAAGTCAGTATTGATCACTTCCAAGCTGGAAAGTCAGAGAAAGAAGTGAAAATCATACCAAAATGTCCAAAGCCCTTTATGATGTGAAAACATAAATCAGAATGGGAATTTCTCCTGTTTCATCTGAAAAAATGATAGACCATGTCTATAACGAAAATACTTTGAGATATTTAATTTTAAACCCCCCTTTTCATGGTTATGCATGATATCTACTCTACAACTTTATATATGTATATATAATAATCACACAATATTTGTTAGTCTGGCTACTTTTAAAATCATGGACTGTTGCAGATTTATAGAAAAATATAGAGAATGATATAGATATCATGACCTCTTGGATTTATCACATTTTATTGGGTTCTTTGTATTAAGTCATAGAGCTACCATCAAAGTCAGTACCTCTATATTCAAGTGATGTGAAAACAACTAAACACTACAAAAGCTGGGGAAGCTTATAAAGTAAGAGATTTTCGGACAGAAAGCTTCGTATGCACCACAGTGTGTCAGGGAGTAGTGATCATATGGTATGGCTTGGTCCAGGCCTGCTGTTTATTTGCAGTAAGAACCTGTGAGCCAGCTCAGACTTGCCAGTGAGATGCCAGACACACATCTTGAGCCGAAGAGCAGCGATAAGATTTTTAGGATTTTCACATGTAACAAATATTTTTCTCCCCATATATACTAGATCTCCACTGTCTATTTTCTATCCAACAACCTCACTTACCTTATACTTTTACAGATTTGTTATAGCCATTTCCACCTTTCTCTTGTATCCTTCCAGTCAATCAATCAAGTAAGCCCTTCATGGGAGCAAAAGTCCTCCCCTCTTTCCCTTGACGTTATTCAAAGCACGTGACTGTGAGTCAAGAATTCTCGCTTCTACTCCTGGTCCTTAAGCAAGTGATTCACTTTGGTCAAAGTGTCCTTGAAAAGAAAGGACTGAACTTAAGTGACTGGTAAGAGTGTCATCACCCTGCCCATAAAACCCACCCAGGCACAGCCCCAGTGTTTCTCCATTTCCTTTTCCCTCATTAACCAACATGGAATGCAGCCCTACAAATGCCAATGTGTTCCTCCTCCAGGCTGTGAAATTTGAACCTTACCATGACAGTGCCCTTGCCAGATTTCTGCTGAAGCGTGGCTTAAGAGTAAGTACTTCTTTGATAGTAGCACGACATTTTAAAAGTTATTGGGAATTGGCTGGTAGACCTAGAGCATCAGTCACAATAATTTCAACCATCTTGTTCTCATTCTCAGAACAAAAGAATTGGTCACTTTTTGTTTTGGTTCTTGAGAAGTGAGATAGCCCAGTCGCGGCACTATCAGCAGAGGTTCGCTGTGATCCTGGAAGCTTACCTGAGGGGCTGTGGCACCGCCATGCTGCATGACTTTACTCAACAGGTCCAAGTCATTGAGATGTTACAGAAAGTTACCATTGATATTAAATCGCTCTCTGCTGAAAAGTATGACGTCAGCTCCCAAGGTATAGTAGTTATATTTTCTTGGTTCTCTTTCCAAATGCCTTCATCTCCAAATGCCATCATCCCTGTGATTCTTCTTCCTTCTGGAAGGCAATTTGTACCTTCCTAAAGGCAGCAAAGAACAAATGTTTTTGATCTTCTGTCTTCATGGAGCAAACAAATTTAAAGCTCCCTTTACAAGTTAACATAGTTTTAAAACTATATATATGTATAAGGTTGAGTTTATTATAGATATTAAACTCTGAAAAAATTTTAAAGCATTATGCAGATGTAACATCTGTGTTTTAAGAACCATTGTGCACACACACACATAAACATTATTTATTTTCAAATATTCACCTTTTTTCTCCCTATCTTTCAATATATGCATATAATTTTCAGTCTTTTAAAGTAATGAATTATTGAGAAGCTATTTAAAATTTTGGGCATAAATATATATACATGTTTATATATCACATATATTATATATATATAGGTCAGAATACTTCATATAATACATTGTATATCACCTCTTCTCTAAAGGCATTTTCAATATTGTTTTCTTATCACTAAGAAGTCCTGTCCTTTCCCAAGTGGTTGATTGTTGACCTATGAACCAGGAGGTCATGGTTTGATTCCCAGTAGGGGACATGCAGGAGGTAGCCAATCAATAATTCTCTGTCATCATTGATATTTCTATCTCTCTCTCCTTCTCCCTTCCTCTCAGAAATCAATAAAATTATATTTAAAAAATAAATCCTGTCCTTGCCCTAAGAAAATTAATCACTCTTTCTCTCATTGTTATATTGCGTTAAATTGAGTTATATAATCACTCATTGTTGAAATTGCGTTAAATTATAGTCATCAGCACATCTTTCTGGTCTCCTAAACTATATAAGCTTTGAAGCTAGAAAATATCCTCTTATTCTTGTTTGTATACTTAGACACAGCAGTATGGCTCATAACGGACACTCACTAATATATTCAGCCAGTGTTATAAACTGATTACTTAGAATTTCCACTTCTTCTCTTTGATTCTTTTCCAATACACCAATAATGCTCTGTCCTAAAAATAATAGTGACAATAATGACCTTACTCACTTGTATTTTTATTGTAAGTAAAGGGGAACATATGTACTGGCCTCCAGCCTGCCTGTTATACAGGGAGTAATTTTTAATTTATCTATTTTGCTTTTAAATTTTTGAGGCTGCTAAATAATCTCCACACAATTTAACTTACTCCTTTGAAAAGATTTTGCAGAACCCTAACCAAATTCTATTTAATATGGTCTTCAAATGTCTGTCCCCCAAATCAGATGGCAGTTTACGGTTTCACATGTTAGAAAGAAAACCACAGTATCAATTCCTTAGCATTATCCTTAGAACATCCTTCTCTACCTGATTGTCTTGATATCCCATTCCTACTCCCATATTTCTACCCCCGGTTGTCATAGGTGTAAATAAGTGTATTGCTCCCAGTAAACCTGACTTATCTTGCCACCTGAAATGGTTAGTTCCTCAAGGACAGACACCCTTCTCTCCTCCTCCACACCACACCACACCAGATGGTTTCAGGAAATGTTACAGGCAATATTGGTAATTTCTTGAACTCATATAACTCTTGTGTGCTTTTGACAATTACAGTTATATCACAACTTAAGCAAAAGCTTGAAAACCTACAGAATTCGCATCTCCCCAAGAGCTTTCGAGTTCCGTATGATCCTGGACTGAAAGCAGGAGCCCTGGTGGTAGGTATCACCTCAATGTCCCCACGTGGTCTTCAGGTCTTGAAAATGTGTGTCAAGCCCTTCTCTAAACACTGGATACGCAAAGCCTCAACTCCAGGCAATCTCCCACCCATTTTCTTTTGAATCAACTTTCATGAGGAATCACATGCAATAAAATGTGTCCGTTTACGTGTACACAATAAGATACAGAACATTTCCATAGAAGAAGATCTTTCATATCCCTTTTTTAGCCAGTCCTTTCCTCTTCCCATACCCGATCCCAGACAAAAAAAAAATCTGTTTTCTACTATATAATCTTGCCTTTTCTAGAATTCCCTGAAGTGGAATCATACTGTACATAGTTTTTGTATCTGGATTCTTTTACTTAGTATAATGCTTTTAAGATCTACCCATGTCACTGTGTGTATCCATAGTATGTTCTTTTTACTACCAAGTAGTATTTCTTTGCATAGGTATGCCACAATTTGTTTTCCATTCCTTTTTTTTTTTTTTTTTTTAGTAAATATTTAACAGTGGGATAGTTGGGTCAAATGGTACATGTGTGTGTAATTTTATATTGCCAAACTGTTTCTTCAAAGTGACAATACCATTCATTTTATATTCCCGCCAGCAGTGTATGTGAGTTCCAACTGTTCCACATTCTAGCCAACACTTGTTATTATTTGTCTTAAAAAGAGAAGTGGTGTCTCATTGTTGTTTTTTATTTGCAGTTTCCTAATGATTTTGAACATCTTCTCCCGTGCCAGTTTTTCATCTTCCATTTACATCTTTTGTTCATTTTTAATGTGGGCTGCCTTCTCATTTTTATTTATGAGTCATTTATATATTCTAGACACAAATTATTTATCAAGTATACATTTTACAAATATTTTCTCCCAACCTATGGCTTGCCTTTTCATTTTCCTAGTATTGTATTTTAAGGAGCAAAAGATTTTCATTGTCTAATTTATCCCTTTTTCCTTTATGGTTCATACATTTTGCATCCTAAGAAATATTTGCTTAATCCAGTAATGTTCAACCTGCGGTGGCCCCACCCCATTTACACACACATTTGATAATGTCCCTTGATTGTTACAACTAGGGAAATGCTGCTAACATCTAGTGGGGCCAGGAATGCTGCTCAATATCCTACAAGGCGTGGGACAGCACCCCCCCCCCACACACACACACCCCAACAAAAAATTATCCAGCCCAAAATGTCAACAGTGCCAAAGCTGAGAAATATTGCCTAAGTCAATGTAACAAATATTTTTTTTGGTAAAAATTATATAGTTTTAATGCTTACATTTAAGTCTTTGATGTATTTTGAACTGATTTTTGTGTATGGGGTGGGATAAAGATCATGTTTCATTTTTTAAATCTGAAGATCCAACTTTTCCAGTACCATCTGTTGGAAAGATTGTCCTTTTCCGATGTAAATGTGTTGTTAAACGAAGCCTACTGCGGTCTCCCGGGCATCTGCTGTTCTGAGGGGCCAAGGTCAGGTCTGTGGGCACTGACCAATGATAAGGCTGACCACGGTTCAAGAAGCACTGGTTTTGTCAAGGGCTGTATGCAAGGTGACCTGAGGGTGGGGAGTGGTCGCCAAACCTCTGCAAACAGAAATTGTGCAGGTTGGCCAGGCCTGATGCCAAGGCCCACAAGATTCAGTAAACCGGTAGAAATCAGGTCTCTGCCACTTATGTATGGCCTGACCAGGAGCAAGTAAATCTCTCTTCAAGGGTATATGAGCGAAAAAGGGGGCTATGCGACAAATGCAACAAGCTCAATGACTGCAAGTGACCACACAGATCATGAATTCCTACCTGGGCAGGTCATGGCAGGGAGTTACAACTTCCTTAGTAAAAAGTTAATCTTTACCTTAAGCAAGCCCTGTCCATTGTTCTTGGGCATCTAGGCTAACATACCTTTAAAATGCCAGGGTGATTTTCTTTGCCAGACCCCTCAGGAACATACTCACTGGACTTAGCACAACTACCAGGAAGTTTGTTGTTATCTTGTTCCTTACATATCATCTCTGTTCATTGTAATTGTTCAATGTTAACTATCCTGTACTCACTAATGTAAAAGTATGTCTCTCTCCATTTTCCTTTTTATCCAATCCTAGAGATTTCCCTGCTTTGCTTTCTCCTGCCTCCTTAACCCACCACAAAGGATTTCACGTTTTCTCCTTTAATTCTAAGTGTATAAACAGGACTGCAACACTGCTATTCCTAGAGCATTTTCTCGGTCCTCTGAGAGTTTGCTTTTGGGCCAGGTCCTCAGCCTTTGGCTCAAAAATACTCTTTAAACCTAAAAAAAATAAATAAATAACAAAAAAAACACACATTGGCAGTGCTTTTGTCAAATATTACCTGACCATGTGGCTCTATATCTACATTCTCTAAATATCTGTCCTTACATCAAAATCACATGCTCTTGATTATTCAAATAATAAACCACTTCATATATGCTTAAGAAGAATCTTAACAATAATATATTTCCATTAACCTCCTCCCATTGTTAAGCTTTTTTGTTATGCTTTTAATTTCTGCATATATTACAAACCCAACACATTGTTATTATTTTGCTTTAAACAGTTAAAAATAGTTTTAACAGATTTAATAGATGGAACATTTTTTAATATTTACCCACACATGTTCCGTTATGGGTGCTCTTCATTCCTTTGTATAGGTCCATGTTTCCATCTGGCATCATTTTCCTTCAGCCTTTAATGTTTTTTTATAGTGCAAGTCCTTTGTCAAGAAATGCTTTCATATTTTGTTTGTCTGTAAAACGCTTTACTTCACCTTTATTTTTGAAAGGTATTTCCCCTGGAAAGAAGGGGATGCTCCTCCCTTCATGTTTACTTTATATCCAGTTAGCAGTAAACTGGCCCTGTAGTAAAAAGACACACTTTCCTCTGTCCTTACTCAGTAGAGATTGTTAGGAATAATAACATTAATACAGTTTTGGATTGTGTTTGCTTTTTTTAAAATATATTTTATTGATTTTTTACAGAGAGGAAGGGAGAGGGATAGAGAGTTAGAAACATCGATGAGAGAGAAACATCGATCAGCTGCCTCCTGCACACCTCCCACTGGGGTTGTGCCTGCAACCAAGGTACATGCCCTTGACCGGAATCCAACCTGAGACCATTCAGTCTTCAGGCCGACGCTCTATCCACTGAGCCAAACCAGTTAGGGCTGAGTTTGCTTTTTTTTAAAAAACACCAGACCACGTTACATTTTTGATGCATGATGAAATCGCTGTTGGCCAGAACTCTAAGATATTTTTGTTTAATTTTGAAGTGAGTGTCTGCTAAGCCGCATTTCCCACGAAGTTCCTTGAGATCATTTAGATGCATGGAGTTGTTTTGGGAGGGAGGAGGCGTTGTAGCTGAGTGCTAGATTTCTGTTTACTGCAGTTAAATTTTATCTTATTGTATTTGGCCTATTGCATCTGATTCTGCAGTAATAGTTTTTAGACATTGTGGTAGCAGAATTCTTTTTTTCAACTTAAATCTTAGAGGGAGCCCAAATATATAAACAAATTTGCTGTGTACCAGAATCCTATGGGAATGGGGTGTGCAGAGGATGGGATCTGCTACAGCTCTTAGGCATCTTCACAGACGCTTAGAGTTCCTTGGAACACACTTTGGGGACCACTGATTTAAGTGTTGTGAATTACTGTCACTAGCATTTTCAGATTTGCTGAGAATACATTTTGTATTTTTTACCTAAATCATTGAAAATCATTTTCCAACTAGGAGTTTGTCCTGGTTATTTATATTGATACTTCACAAGAGGATGTGTGTCTCCTACAATGTATATTATGTATAAAAACATCTGACTGCTTCTTTCCAGGTTGAAAAGTGTAAAGTGATGGCCTCTAAGAAAAAACCGCTGTGGCTTGAGTTTAAATGTGCTGACCCTACAGCTCTATCAAATGAGACAATTGGAATTATCTTTAAACATGGTGATGATCTGCGCCAAGACATGCTTATTTTACAGGTATGCTACTGTGAAGGATTTTTTTCAATTATCTGAAAAAAATATTTCTAGTATATTAGATCTTAAAAAATGCCTTCTACTGACTCTATTCCCATTCTCCTATCTTGTATGATGAACAGTGATTACATAATAGTTTCACTGCGGGGAATATGGCTGTGGACCATTACATATGCAATCTAGAGAGCATCATAGTTCTGTCATTCCTGAAAGAATGCATATCCAGCATGTTCAAACAGTCATATATACTTCCCTCACCTATCGACCCCATTTCTAGAATGGTAACACAGAACATAGATGTATTTACCTCCAAGCATTCACTTTTATTCATATTCATAGACATAGCTGCATACGGTACACACAGGTGATTTTCTTAGGTACATCACTTGGATCCACATCCACATAATACAAACTCAAGTGAATGATTTAATAGAAAGGGGAAAGAAGATGAACAGGTAGGTGATTGAAGAAATCATGCAGTTAAATAACAAGAGTAAACATTGCTACAGCAGATGAATGATGAATGTATCTTATTAATCATTTTTCTATGTTCTAACATTTCTGGATAAACTTTAGTGATACTCTCTATATTCTAGTTGTTCAACATTGTAGAGGTAAGGTAATTTCTAATATTTAATATTATTTACTTAAAATAGGCAAACCACAGTGCTATAAATGTAGACTGTTTAAAAACAAGGACATGTTTTCAATTCCCTCTATGTTTCTGTTTTTGTTTATTTTTAATATGGAAACAATAAAATACCCTTTGCTCTCTTTTCAAGAATGTATTTTTCCTGGAAATAATTTTTTATTAAAAAGGAAGTTCTTTTGAAAGTTCAAAACCTTTTGAAAGTTCATTTAATTTTCAACAAAACTGTAACCTCTTTTGAATTATTTAAAGATATAACTGAAAACCACAAAACATCACTCATTTTCCTCTCGTTTTGAGGCAAAGTTTGCACTTCAATCTTATGTACTTTGTCTTGTTAAGGCACTTTGCTTGGCAGATAAAGACAAGTTTCTAAGCTTTCTAAGCCTTAGTCTCTTCACCTGCAGAATGTGAATAGTATTTATATCCTCACTATAGGATAAATGCAAAAGATCACATAAAACAGCGCTCAGTAAGTGTTAGCTATCATTGTGATTGTTGCTATTGTTGTCTTAGTTGTAGCCCAAGAATGCCTTATGTGTAGAGTGGAATTTTTTTTTATTGTGGTAAAATATACATAACTGGAGTGGAATAGGTGAATTGGGGCCAAAACCTATCTCAAAAGAAATCCATTTATCTTCTTCCCCAAGGTAAGTCTCAGGGACCAAAATTAATAGGCTCCCAAGGAATGGAAACTTCAGAGTACCGGGTTGATAAATAAACAAAAAATGTTTTCTTTCATATTTTGTGTTACCAGATAAGATTTTTTTTCAGAAGAAGAAATATATACATTTATAATGGAAACCTTTTGTGTTTTGATACCCAGATTCTACGAATCATGGAGTCCATCTGGGAGATTGAATCTTTGGATCTGTGCCTCCTGCCATATGGTTGCATTTCGACTGGTGACAAAATAGGTATGTGCTTACTTCAGGAGGTAGATGTATCACTCAGCTACTTTTAAGGAATTATAATTCCTTCGGTGTAGGCATTTGATAACTGACAAATTACAATCTTCATCCATATAAAAAGGAAGAAAATATTCCAAGGCTGGTGAATGTGACTATCAATTTAATATGGATATGTTGAAGATAGATGAATGCATGATTCAAATCCTTGTTACTATACAAGGAAATTATTTTAGTTAGAACCTGCTCCTCCCTCTTTACCTTTCCACCTCTAAACTTTAACAGCTTTAAACTTTTCCACCTCTAAATTTCATTGCACATTAAACTTCTCCCTCACAAATAACATTTAAAAATAGAAATTCTGTCACTTATTTTAATATCCCAGAATTCACATTATTAAAACTATTACATACTCTACTTTTAGGCACTTTTACAAATATTTAACATTTTATTTCAATCAAACATTTTTAATATATATTTTTATTAATTTCCAAGAGGGAGAGGGAGAGAGGGACAGAAGCATCAATGATGAGAGAATCATTGATCAGCTGCCTCCTACATGCCCTACACTGGGGATCGGTCCTGAAACCCAGGCATGTGCCCTGACCGAGAATCAAACCATGACCTCTTGGTTCATAGGTCAGTGCTCAACCACTGGGCCATGCCAGATGGGCCAAACATCTTTATTCAAGTTTCTGATTTGAGAACTGTACAAAACCATTTCATTTGGCCTATAACTTAAAAAAAAAAAAAAAAAGGAAAAGGCACAGGTTGCCAAGTAAGGAGGGGTATACTCAGCCCATAAATTCTTTTTTAAAAAAAATATATATTTTATTGATTTTTTACAGAGGAGAAGGGAGAGGGATAGAGAGTTAGAAACATCAATCAGCTGCCTCCTGCACACCTCCCACTGGGGCTGTGCCTGCAACCAAGGTATATGCCCTTGACAGGAATTGAACCTGGGACCTTTCAGTCCGCAGGCCAACGCTCTATCCACTGATCCAAACTTCTTAGGGCAGCCCATAAATGCTTTTACTTAGTGCCTTTCAAAACCAACCCTTTCCTCTTCTCACTCAGTAATATTAAGCATGTCCCACACAGCTTCCATATTCCCCTCCTTTTGTTTATCTTACTCTGAAGAAAACCAGCCGCATGAACCTGGAAAGTAGCTCTCTGCCCTCCACTCAACAAAGACATATGCGCCTTATGTGTAGAGTGGAATTTTTCCTCTGGGTCAGCCCTAGGCCTCAGTCTCTATCAAACTGTGTGCCTCCTATTGCAGGAATGATCGAGATTGTGAAAGATGCCACAACAATTGCCAAAATTCAGCAAAGCACCGTAGGCAACACAGGAGCATTTAAAGATGAAGTCCTGAATCACTGGCTTAAAGAAAAATGTCCTATTGAAGAAAAGGTGAGCTCCTGCTTCTCCCCACTCCGGAGGCTCTTGAAGTTGTCATTTACGTGGCAATATCGATTTCACATTTTGAAAAGATCTACCAATGTCATGCCTCCTGATGTATGCCGTGAAACCCTTTATTCATGAGGTCATGAGGGTTTTAGCACCTTCTTGTGGTGACCTGGCATCGCTGTGTAAAACAGAGGAGCTCTGTTCAGAACTCCATGAGCATTTGCTTCTCCTTTGATTATCAGGCATGCTTTGCATCAAATTTGGTTCTGTGAAATAATTTAGTGGCACTTTTTATGACAGTCTATTTTTGTTGTTCAGCAGAAAAATTTAGTTAGCATGCATAAACTTCTTCCTACCTGGGAAACAGTGCATATTCTATAAAGTGCTTTCTAATTTACCATGTCAGTCCAATCTACATGGTAAATTACGGGTGCTGAAAATGTCAGTTTCACATTTCCCATGAAGTACATGTGCTGAATCCTTCACAAGCCGTGGGCTGTCATTTAAAGTTCTGCACAGGATTTTTTAGTACTTCTCATTTACGTAGGTAGCAGGCTTTTGGGAAGGCAATATAATTAGTAGCACTTATTAGTCTGTTTTACATGTGGGTTGTGACCCCATCACATTTAAAGTGGCCACAAGCAAAACACATGTTCACCAATGACGAAGAAACGACCCTGAGTTCTGTATAGCTGTTGGCAAGCAACACCTGGAGGGGAAGTGAGCCTCTTGTTTTCTCCTCCTGCTATTGTGGATCATTGAATCTTTTCCTGAAATGTAAGTAGAGCAAATGAGAAAGTTGGCACTTAGATATAATGTTAATGGACCTGCATACAACTAATTTGCTATCTGAAATGGTTCCCAGAATGAGGTCTTCTTGAAAGTCGTTTGTGATAAGTTCATGCTGCTCTCTGTAGTTAGGACACCACTAATCTTCAGATGCATGTGAATTAGTTTCAGGCGGCAGTGGAGAGATTTGTTTATTCCTGTGCTGGCTACTGTGTGGCAACCTTTGTTCTTGGAATAGGCGACCGGCACAACGACAACATTATGATTACAGAGACAGGTGAGTTTATTTATTGCAACTTTTAAAAAAAATTTTGGTAAAATGCACATAACATAAAATTTACCACTTTAACCAGTTTAGTGGTGTTGCGTACATTCACACAGTTGTGCAGCCATCACACCATTCATTTCCAAAACATGTTCATGTTCCCCAACTGAAACTCTGTACTCATTGAGCACTAACTCCTCCTCCCCTAGCACAGAGTAATTTTTTAAATGGGATTCAAGGTTGGAGTGCATATCTAGAAGTCATTACTGTATAGGGACACGGATTCTGTGATCGCCATCAATCACCCAGGAGTGAGGAATGGAGGAGGATGTAGGAAATGAGACATACGAAATGTAACTCAGAGAGTAGCTAGGATAAGATCATATCCCAGAAGCTAGTGACGGTGGGCACGATCAACAGTGTCAAATGTTACAGAAAAGCAAACAAAAAGAACTCACAGATATAGATCTTTAAATCTACAGTGCTGTGTCTTCCTAACCTAGCCCTGCTCACTAGTTCACTGACAGTGGTCAGTATTGGCTACCATGCCAAGAAATTTTTGCCTAAGAAATTTGGACCGATAAAAAAGGTGTGGTACATTTATACCATGGACTACTATGCAGCAATAAAAAAGAAGGCTCTCTTACCCTTTGAGACAGCATGGAGGAACCTGGAGAGTATTATGCTAAGCAAAATAAGCCAGTCAGAGAAAAATAATTATCACATGATCTCACTCATATGTGGAATCCAATGAATAGAATAAACTGATAAAATAGATCCAGAGACATAGAAGAATGGAACAGACTATCAAATCTCAGAGGGAAGGCCGGGGTGGATGGGTGGGTAGGTGGGAAGAGAACTTGTATTCATATATGCATCACCCATGGACACAAATCATAGGGTGGTGAAAGCCTGGGTCAGGGGATTTGGGTGGATTAGAAGGGGTTAATGGAGGAAAAAGTGGGACATATGTAATACTTTTCAACAAAAAAGATTTTTTTTTTAAAAAAAAATTTGGACCAACTTAAGAGTAGAGTGTAGAAAAAGCACCATATTTAGGTAAACCACTTTTCTCTCGGCGAGAATCAGTAATGTATTGTCCATACATGGGAAAAAGAACTATACAAATGAGAAGAGATGATGGTAATTGTGGTGGTGATGGTGACAGTGGTAGAAATTGACCCAAAGGAAATTCAAATGATTTATTTCTGTCATTCTACTCAAAAGTAAAAGGTAAGTGTCCCTCCCCCAAGCGGACGGAAACATCAAGTCCATCTTGAGTTACACAAAGGGTATAAGAGAGTCTTGGACATAATGAAGACATATTAGCCAGAGTTTTGATTTGTATTTCTAAGGATAATTCTGAGACAAGAATTTTCCAATAATATTTGACTCATTTAAAGAACACAGGAAGGGAAAGAAAACACACTTGGTTCAAAGAGTGCTTTGTGGCTATTACTACACACACCTGCTGAAACAAAAAATATCACCAGCTGATAAAACAGTGTAAAAATAGCTCTGTCACCCAAGATAGCTCATTGTCAGGCAACTTAAAAACATGTTGAGAAGTAAACAAACCAGTGAATTGTTACAAGCACTTATGCCAGTGTAATGATGTCAGACATTTTCTTCTTTTAAGGAAACCTATTTCATATTGACTTTGGGCATATTCTTGGGAATTACAAAAGCTTCCTGGGCATTAGCAAGGAGAGAGTGCCATTTGTGCTAACCCCAGACTTCCTGTTTGTGATGGGAACTTCTGGAAAGAAGACAAGCCTACACTTCCAGAAATTTCAGGTAACTGGCCTCAGGATGACCACCTCCTGTGAATACCAAGCAGGCGGTACCTGCAGCACACAGCTGCCCTCGCCTTTCCCTCCACACTGAGGCTCCTCTCACCTCTGCCCACCCCTCTGGCATGACCCCCGCCTTCTCCATTCCTTCCCCAAGTGCAAAATGACGCTTCTCAGTAACCCTCCTTAAAACCAAACAGCAACTAAAAGTGCTCCGCTGGGAGCTCTAGAGCATCAGCAGGACACTGGCACTGCAGAGGGGCCGTCAGGAAGAGCAAGCCGATTTGGCTTTAGAATGTTTATCTATCCAAGATATTGCCTAAAAGGTCCAGAATTTACATAGGTTTTTCAGCATTCTCAAATGATTGCAGCCTTCTCTTTTTTTTAATTTATTGATTTTTAGGAAGAAAGAGGAAAAGAGAGAGAAACACTGATTTGTTGTTCCACTTATGTATGCATCCATGCATTCATTGGTTGATTCTTTTAAAAAATATGTTTCTATTAAATAAAAAAAGAAAAATATGTTCTTATTGACTTTAGAGAGAGGAAGTGAGACAGGGAGAGAGAGAAGAGAGAGAGATATGAGAGAAAAACATCAATCTGTTGCCTCTTGTACACACCCCGACTGGGGACAGAACTCAAAACTTGGGCATGTGCCTCAACCAGGAATCAAATTGCATGGGGCAGTGCTCAACCAATTTAGCCACACTAGCCAGGGCCATTGGTTGATTCTTGTATGTGCCCTGGCTGAGGATTGAACCCACAACCTTGGAGTATTGGGATGACACTCTAATCAACTGAGCTACCTGATCAGGGCAATTGGAAACTTCTCTTGATTTTTGTTACAGATGAATATTTATCAAACTAGAGGCCCAATGCACGAAATTCATGCAGAGGTAGGGTCCCTAGGCCTGGCTGGCAATCAGGACCCATCAGGGCCTTCCAGCTGCTGGCCAGGACCTTCCTTTGTTCCACACCCCCCCCCCCGGGTGGTCAGTGCATGTCATCGCAAGCAATCAAACTTTCAGTATCCTGGTCAAACTCCTGAGGGGACACTTTGCATATTAGCCTTTTATACATATATTGTCAACACGGGAATTCTTGTTGCACCACCGTGTGCTTTTTTGATTTTTGTAGAAGACAGTTCATTCTCTCTTTTGAAATCCTGTCAACTTGACTACTGGTCCTGCAAAGAGCACTGGCTTGTCCTGCTGACCTGCAAACAAGCTCCTGTGTGGGTCTACCCAGCTCCCTGGGAGTGTTCACATTCCAGCTTCTTTTCCATTCCTTCCTGGGCTACATCTACTTCTGACTATCAAATATTTTCAATACCCAAGGAGTATAATTTTCATGCTTGCAAATTTAATAACTGTGAATGCACATAACTCAGAGAAATTGTAGTTACTGCTGTAATACACTGATGTTATAGCTATGCAAACACAAAACAGAACAAGAGAGGCAATGAGTGATGGCTTCAGATGCCTTGGGCTTCCCCCCTCTCTTAGTGCCCCTTAACGCATTTTTTTGCGGGAAATGAGTAAACGCGTCATACCGCTTTTTATACCAAAGCGCGGGAGACGGTTTTTTTCCAAAAATGATGAGTAGAGACAGATTCTGTCAAATATGGAGGGCCTGGCATTTCAACAACGAAAATGTGCAAGACAACTCAGATAGACTTTGCAAAGTCAGACCATTATTGGATTTCTTTCTTCCCGTTAACGACGCGATTGGGCAGGAAAATGCCCGATTATTAAATATGTCTTGATTTGTAGTCGGCATTTTGGGAACAGGTTTTTTTTCCTGAGTCCCTTCTCAGTCCCATGTTATCCTTGGGAGGTGACATGGGTCTTAAGCTCAGTAGAACAGGAACCAGAATATATTGTTTTGAAACCTTCCTGTTCTTGTTTATTCTCCTGCCTGATTTTCACTTCAGTGATCACAGGACTTGTCCTCCCATGGTTGCAGGAGTGTTGTCAGAGAAACTGAGATCTCTGTGGCCAGATGGTCTTAAGGTTCTTAGTGTGTGTTTTTCTGTGTAAACTCCACTGGGTTCAGACTATTTCCAGGGATTTGACACATTGCAGTTTTTCCCTAAAGTTAAAAAATCATGTGTTTTGATAGTTTCCTAGAAGAGAAAAATGATTCCACAAAAGAAAAAGAAAAAAAGAAAGGAAGACTAGAACACCCGAAAGAATGTTACCATTTAAAGGAGGGAAAAACAGTCCAATCTCCTCTCCTGGAGGTGGTTCCTATAACTCGCTTTGAACAAACGAGGCAGCAGTAGTGCCACTCGAGTCAGACACCAGGGATTTGACCTCACTTGCTGACTCTCCTTGGTTCTGTGTATATGTTCTCTTCCTTTTTGCTAGTGGTTTCCCCCAGTGATTGTCCATCTGCCCTATTGCTGACGACACCCTGTAGACCCCAAAGTGCCCATGTCAGCCTTCAAATTCTAGGAAAACTTCCCCTTTAGTCCTCTTTATTGTTGTCTTACGTTTTAAAACGTTATTTGATGAAAAGATTTGGGGTATGAAGAGGCCAAGGGAAGGTTGCCTCCCCTCCAGGCAGCTTCTACCCAAACCAAGAAATCTTTGCGGAGAACCTTTGCACAAGCTATCCTCTCAGTCTGGAAGCATTTCTCCATCCTTTGTGGCCAAAACTTGTTCCTTAAGCCATTGAAACCTCTTTAAGTAAAGTGACATCTTGGCAGTGTGCCCCACTGAAAACACACTTTTGTACATTTCATTGTACGTTAAAGCGAGATCTGTGCTTTGGATATTGGCATGCTGTTTAAGGGCCTGTGAATATATGCTCGTTGAGCCTTCAACACAGATCCAGCATGGCATCTGGAAGGATGCCATGTGGTTGGAAGGATGGGCTTTGGAGCAGACAGACTTGCATTTTAATCCTGGCCCTGCTATTTAGTAGCTGTGTGTATGTGTGTATGTGTATATGTGTGTGATACAAATATTTACCCTTTCAGAAGCTCTGTTTCCTCATCTGTAAAGTGGGAATACTAGGATCTACATCGTGTTATTTTTTAGGGATTATTTAAATGAAATGTGCAGAATACTTAGCTCAGTGCCTCGACTATAGAAGAAAGTCAAACACATCACAGCAGGTCTGCACACTTTGAACACTTTCCAGTGACAAAGCCCTTTCTGACGTGACAGACGTAACACATGGAAAAGTAGCCTTGTTCTGGCTAAAGAGCACACAAGGGTCCCAGCTCTGCCTGCCTCCTTGCCTGTGCCTCCTCTCTGTACTGGTCCCCACCCTCCTCACTCGCAATAGGAAAAAGCCGAACACATATACATATACGTGTACAGTTACCCACATGCAGAATTGCTAAAGCTTCCAGCCTGACAAAGACGAGCAGCAAGTTTTTTCATCTTTGACTAACTCAGACCCTTTGACAGTTTTTCTTCACGTGCCACTAAGCCTTCCAGAGGACTTTCTGTGTCTTCGTTTTATGTTCCCTTCCTGAGATGAAGTCCTTCAAGCTCAGGAACCACATCTCTTACCTCTCTCAATAGCACCTGAGGATCTTGTGTAATAAAGCTGCCATTTTTTAGGGAAGCAGGGAAATGTTGTCTGTATTTACGTTGGAATTAGAGGTATCCTCGTTTCCAGGGAATCACTAATTTTGAGTTGACAAGGTGGATTGATGCACACAGCACATCTGAATAACCTGTTAGAAAGGGTGGGGGGAAACTTGACCCGCTTTTTGTTAAGGACAAGGGGAACCTTCTCTACAAAGTCTTAAAAATACACCCAGCAAGTGGCCAGCAGAGGGAGGTGGGAGGGGTTGAAAGGGGCGGTGCTCCTTTTATTGCACCTCTCTCTTCTTTCCAGAGGAGCCTGCTTGGCCACGCCCCGTATCCTTCATTTATTTCTGGACTAGTGGAGCATTCGGGAGCAAACTTTCATATACGGACACAAGACACAAAACCAAGAACACGTGTTAGCCTTTGGAGCAGCAGCCTACACACAGGGTGCTAAACAGATGTATTTCAACGATGACAATTTGAAAAATAAATTCTCCCTTACTGAAAAATATCTCCTTTACTGAAGAGATTTTTTTAAAAAGAAAACAGTGTTTTTGCCCACTGGTAATTTATTTTAGAACCATTTTGTTTTCAATTTCATCAAACAGTCATAGAACACATATTCCATACAAATACGTTTATATCATTGGCAAATAAAATTTAGCTTCCCACTTATTCTTATATATGAATGTGGGTTTTGTCTTATTTTAAACATAGTAACTGCTTCTTTAAAAAAAAAAAGCACAAACTAGCAAAATATTGAAAATATCAGGAGGATATAAAAATTAAAAACAAAAAAACAAAAACAGGATTCCACTTTCCAAAAAAAACATTGGCAACATTTTAGTGTTTTTCTTTCATTGTATTAAATATCTAGTGTTTTAGAAGGTTGCAAATTAACCAAAAATTTGCTAAAAAATGAAGTTAAGAAATAGATACCATGTTACTCCCTTATTTTAAACTGCTCAGTGACTTCTCATCTCACTTGGAATAACATCTAGCTAAGCTAGCGCTATAGGGCGCTGTGCCATGGCACCCTCCTTACCTTCCCTCGGGTCACAGTGGCCTTCCTGCACATCTTCCCCATCCAGCTGTTCCACCAAGGGCCTCCTCCCTGCAAGGCCCTCACTGCCCTCTGCGGCTCAGCTTAAATGTTTGTCAGAGCAGTCTTCTAAATTAGGTCCCTCGTGTTGCCCTTTGCCACAGCCCCCTGCTTGTTGCCTTCACAGCATCTATCATAGCATGTAATCATTTGTACGAGCCTGCTCTTTACCTCATCCTTCCCAGGGTAAGTTCTGGGCAACAGGGACCAATCTTGCCTGCACCCCTTTCATGGGGCCTGAGACATATAAGCACTCAGGAGGGTACTTGGGGAGTGAAGAAATGAACGGTGGAGGGCAATTCCTGCATCGGTCAGAGGTGGATGAGACTAGTGAGCCTCTAGGTTTTCTTCCTTCCCCATAATACACTGTATTCCATGAATTGATGAAGCAGTAACTCAGACACAGATGGACAAACTACCGTCACAGGGATGTCACTGAGCCTTCAAGGGGCAGGCTAAATATCTGTACATCAGAAGTAAACCTAATTATGAAACCTAATATTTTATTAAATAATACAAATATGGCTTGGCCAGTGTTGCTCAGTGGTTAAGCATAGACCTATGAGCCAGGCAGTCATGGTTCAATTCCCAGTCAGGGCACATGCCTGGGTTGTGGGCTCGATCCACCAATAGGAGGCATGTAGGAGGCAGCCGATCAGTGATGCTCTCTCATTATTGATGTCTCTCTCTCTCTCTCTTTCTCTCTCCATCTCACTTACTCTCTGAAATCAATAAAAATATTTTAAAATATTTAAAAAATAATAATAATGCAAATATGGGTCATATGGTGCCCATTCACATTTTTGTGAAGATTTTCTTACATAAACATTACACATTTCCCCCCAATCAGAGCAATAGTCCGTACCACGAGAATAAGACCTGTGGTGTATACTTCAGGGTAGGACAGTTTGCAAGGAGCACAAACAACTGGGCCTTGTGTAAACAAGCGCTAAGCAAGTGTATGTCAGCCAAAGCTGGAGAGGTCAGGGGAGCATCCTCGTATGCACGTCTGTGCCCAGCAGGCAGTGTGAGTGGGTACTGGAAAGGCACTTGCCCCTAGATGTCACTCTTAAGGAGCGTTTGTAGGAGTGAGGTCTGGACCCCGTTTACTGGGGGTGTTACGTTGATCTCGGATGCCAGTTTCATCAGGCCTTGCTGGGTTTCCACTCCTGGCAGTGTTGTCCCAGGCCAGGCCCACCTAGGCCCCTAAACCTATAGGCCCAGCCGTGACTTAGGTTTTTAAAAACCTTTGTTCAAAGTCCGTCTCTGCTCTCATCTAGCTCTCCTCTCAGACCCCGGGTTGTTTTAACTCCTTCTGCCTCAGTTTCTTCACGAGGGCCCTCCTTGTTAACCTTTCAGCACTAGGGCCCTGTCTTCTCCTGCCATCTGTCTTGCTAAAGACTCGCATACTCTCCCTAAGCCCAGCCACAGGGACCACCAGGGACACTCACCATAATTCCCATTCCTGTTCTCTGACTCCTCTTCCTTGTGTGATATATCCTCACTTGTCTACACCTATAACTGTCTATACCATAACATGCCAGCTAGGGCTATGTCATACCGCTATAGTCCTGCTAGAGTCACCAGACCCTGTTCTTCCACATGCACACTCCTTCAACACACACTTACTAAGTACCTACTACATTTCAGATGCAGATCAGGCCAGAGAAGGCTCAAGTACTTCCCTTCGCAAGGCAAAATGTGCTTACAGTTTAATCCCCTTCCAATATGGTCATTTCCTAATTCATCTTGATTTTAAAGCGATGAGTTTTCCCAGCACTGAACTTGGCTCTGTGCATGAAGCATTCTGCATACTATCTACAGTGTGCCTGACACTGTGCTGGGCACAGGTGACACAGAGCAAAGGCACACCCAGGGCCCCCACCCCCGTACATATACAGCTTTGTACTATATACAACTTTGTACTAAGGATTTCAACAATGGTTCACAGAAGGAGCAACTAAATCATGGGGGATAGAAAAGGGCAATGGAGCGAAGGAAGTTTTCTATTGGGCCTTAAGGGCTGAGTTCAATTCCGTTTTGTCCTGTGTTGAACTATAGGAATATACCACATGTCCTAACTGCATGCCCTTGCTCATGTTGTTCTTTCTACCTGTATGTTCCTTCCCCACTCTGGATAATGACCATAACATGAGCAAGGGGGTGAAGTTAGTATTTAGTATTAGTATTAAGGAACCAAAGCACAGGTGTCCAGTGTGGATAGAACATAGGACACATGGGAGTATGTATTGGAATTTGAGCCAAGAACGGAAATGTGGGTCCAGTCTGAAGCAATGCATGAGGCTGGATTGGGATGGGTAGAGAACAAAGCAAAAAAGTTCTTTGGGGCTCAGTTGATTAATCACAAGTTACCGTAATAAAGTCTTAGTGCAGGTCAACAGAGAAATTACAAGTTTACCTGTCAAAATGCTCATGGCACACTGACTTGACAAAGGATTCTCTCTCAGGATTTGTACCCTAGCCCACTATCAAGCTCAGCCTCCGCCATCCAGGCCTGAGAATCTCAGTACTTCACTCTCTGTGCCACCATTGGAAGATGTGCTCAGAGAAGGGTCCAGCATCAGCCATTTGTAGGAGTTCAGCTGTGTTGTGGGACATCTCTCCTGATGCAGACTTGCCTGGGGCTGTGGAGTTGTTAGGACTTGGATAAGCTCCCTGAATTTTATCACTTTTCTGGAAAGATATAAACGTATCACTGAGAGACGGCCTTGCACTGGCTACGTGTTGACCAGCATGCCATGTCAGCCAGTAAATAAGACGTTAGACCCCTGGTACTTGCAACATTTACCAAGAATAACCTTCCATCCGGGACCAATCTCTCAATGTTTAGTTTCTTTTAGAGAATTGTTTTGTCTACCACCAGGATATTATTGAGGACACTGTTCACCATGTTACAGAGTGTACTTTTTTTAAAGTTCCTCTTGCGAAATTTCTATCAGGTCTTAGTTTTTAGGGAAGCTGTGTGTCTCCTAAACAAACAGGTTTGGTTTTGTTTTTTAAATCTCCTGAACACTGGATGCAGTAACACATTCGCTTTTCCTTTTGGCTGCAGATACATTTGAAGACTGACGGCTCATAGCAAGTGTATAGGACTTATGATGCATAGGTGTAGTCTCGTTCCCAAATTCATTGTAGGTCATTTCCTTCGCCAGGCCTTTTCCTTTTTCTACCCACTTCTGACTAATGTTGTTGTGACTTTTATGTGTCCCAATAATCCACCTGCAATCCTTTTTGGAGCAAGGCTAGAAGATAAATAGCACATACCTCCACAGACGGTCTGGTCTATTTAGAATATTTTTCTAAAATAGAACAGTTTAATTGTAACCTTTACCTTTATAACGAGCTTCTAGCTAAATATTTGAGAAGATGGCAGTGTAGCCCTTCCTCTGGTAGACAGAGCTAGTCTGAGAATCACTTTTAAGAAGTCCTTAACGATAATCCTAATTCACCCTGAGTAAATGCATGGCCAAGTGTCGGACACACTCTTATAAGTACTTCAGATTTAGCAAAGTTTTATTAGGTCTGCTAATCAGCGATCTATTCTGTTTTGCCAAAATAACCTCTAAAGACATTGCCTAGCCAATTCATTGGTTTTTATAAAAGCGAAATAAAATCCCGCCTTTGAAATTCTATTTTTCTCCACTCTCTCCAGCCTCTACAGACAGAGGCAACATGATTATTTAAGGAAAGGTCAGTGAGTGAGAACATTTCTTTTCATTGATGAATATTTGTTTTTCTTCTCTCTCTCACCTCAGCCCTAGAATCTGCTCCAGGGGTTTCTGTTCTATGATTCTGAGATTGCGTCCTCGTTTTTGTGCATTATGTACAGTAATTATTTTTTGAGAGGAGAATGGAGGAGTGTAAAGAAAAAGTAGGCCTATTCCACATGACCATGGACAGTCCAAGGCAGCCACAGCTCATTGGTGGTTAAGAAATGAGTAGATTGTACATAGAAAGTCATTTCTTTTCAATTTAGTGGACCGGTAAGTTGGGCCAGTTAACAAATCAAGTCAGAGTATTGACACTGAAGTGGTAAGGAATGCCTTTGTTCCCAAGAATGGTGGGAGTGGTTGTTTTGTAAAAGCAATCATTCCTTTGGTACTAGATGCATTTGAATCAACTGTGAAATTAAGAGCAGACTACGATGTAGGCTCAATCTATTAGCTACTAAAGGGTAGTGTTCCAGCTAATGACACAAACAAACCTACAATGTTCCCCACATTCACACTCACCAACAAGTACATTAACAATGTCCTTGCCATCAGATTATTCCTTTGCCGCTTCTTCTCTACTTAGTAACAGAAAGCCTTCAACAGGCATCTGAGAAGGACAGAAAGGAGGATGTTTGAGGTCAGTGCCGGGCAGCTTAGGCAGAAGGGAAAAGTCTGTTGCTACAGTCAGTAACTTCTGTTCTGGGCTTCCCCCTGAGTTCCCCAAGCCACATCCTCGTGGTCCCTCAAACCACAGGCCTCAGGCTGGAGCCGCATGGCCAGGATGTTCTCACAGATGGAAGGCTGAGTACAAGGGGAAGAAATGATACCTCTGGGGCTTGAGTGGTTAGAGCAAGCACTCACTGTGCCACTTACAGCAAGAGAACCACCTGCATATGTAGCCTTTGTGTTCTGTGCTCCCATCTTGCTTCCCACCTCAGTGGGCCAGCACAAACCATGGTTGGAATGAGGCTTGTCTCCTACCCCAACCCACCTCACCTCCTAGGTCTTTACTATCTGAGAAGACATTTCGAACAGGTGGTCCAGATGGGAAGGTGACCTCTCAGCCTTGAGAAGTATGTGATCAATAACACAACTTCTCACATTATTAATAACTAGAGGCCCGGTGCACAGACTCATGCACCGGGAGTCCCTTGGCCTGCACCCTCTCACAATCTGGGACCCCTTGGGGGGTGTCGAGAGCTGGTTTCAGCCTGATCCCCACAGGCCAGGCCGAGGGACCCCACTGGTGCACGATCAGGGCCGGGGGGGGGGGGACCGTGGGAGGGCTCTATGGCGTATCCAGCCCATCTCGCCCATTTCCAATCAGCTGGATCGCAGCAACAAGCTAACCTACAGGTCAGAGCATCTGCCCCCTGGTGGTCAGTGCATGTCATAGCAACTGGTCGAACAGTTGAACAAACGGTCGGACACTTAGCATATTAGGCTTTTATTATATAGGACTAGAGGCCCAGTGCACAAAAATTTGTGCACTCGGGGTGGGGGAAGAGAGTCCCTCAGCCCGACTTGTGCCATCTTGCAGTGTGGAACCCCTTGGGGGATGTCCACCTGCTGGCTTAGGCCCACTCTCTGGGGGATTTGGCTTAAGCTGGTAGTCAGACATCCCTCTGGTAGCCTGGGAGCCCTCGGGGGATGTCCACTTGCCAGCAAGGAGCAGGCCTAAACTGCAGTCAGACATTCTTAGCTCTGCTGAGGAGACAGGAGAAGCTCCCACCACCACCACTGTGCTGGCAGCCATCAGCCTGGCTTGTGGCTGAGCAGAGCTCCCCCTTTGGGAGCACACTGGCCACCAGGGGAAGCTCCTGCATTGATCATCTGCCCCCTGGTGGTCAGTGTGTGTCATAGTGACCAGTCATTCCCAGAGGTTCTGCTGTTAGAGTCAATTTGCATATTACCCTTTTATTATATAGGATAGTCAACCACTTACATAGCACTTAAATCTTACCACAACCATATGTAAGAGGTATTGTTATTATTATTATTATTCCATGGATGAGCAAACTGGTGTCCAGAAATGTTAAGTAACTTCTGTGACAAGAAACTTGTCAGAAATAAAGCCACACTTTGAATCCAGGCAGCGAAGTGTGAATCTGTACTTTTAACCACTGCTCCACGCTACCTTTCCGTAAAACATAGGTAAATCTGCACCAAGTATTTAAGTCTGCATAGCCAGACTTTAAACATTGCATCTGACAAGTATGGGCATGTGTTTAAATTTGGGGGTGACATTTCTCATAGAAGTGACTCTTGTGTATAAAAATCAGAACTAACCGAATAAATTAGAGCCAGAAGGAATTCCTCATCTGGGTGAGATGGCCTTCAAGAGAAGCAGGGCAGTTCCTTTGCTTCTTCCTGCACTATGGCCATTGATGAATCACTGTGTTGCCACTTAACACATACTTACTAAGCACCTATAGATTGACATTATAATAACTTGGCCCCAGATTAATTTTCCTCCTCAAAAAATTTCTGTTTGATCACACAGTGGTCTCAGATGGTGGTGGTGGTGGTGGTGGTGGTGTGTGTATGGTGAGGGAAGAGAGGGATTGCTTGGAGCTCCCTGTGTATAGAAGGATAGAAAATAATTAAAAATCATAATTTAATTCAAAATCAAAAGGCATTCTCATCTACACTTTTGTGAAAAATGTGGGAATTGGCAAATTAATGAGTATGTTGCCTGGGGTGAAGTCTTCCCTTAACCTGTGTAATTAGCAAAAAAGGAGAGAGACCTCAGTGGGTTCTATGAATGAGCAAGACAAGATGATTTCCTGACTGTCAGCAGAATAATTAAGAATGCAAGAGCTAATGTACTGGAGCCACTTCCAGGGGACAAGTGATGTCTGAACTGCAGCAGGAACTGCTGTCTTCTGTCTGTGGAGTCTCCCATGGAGCCCATCTACCCTCCATTTAGGGAAGGAATAGGACTAATATTGATTGAACCCTTGGTATGTGTCATCTCTGTGCATTTTATATAGTATACTTAAGGCCCAGTGCATGAAATTCGTGCACGGGGCAGAGTCCCTCAGCTGGGCCTACACCCTCTGGCAATCAGGGATCCCTCAGGGGATGTCCAACTGCCGATTTAGGCCCGATCCCCTGACAGTCACAGATCCCTCTAGCAATCTGGGACCACTGGCTCCTACATGCTCAACTGCCTGTCCGATCGCCCCTAACTGCCTCTGCCTCGGCTCCCACTGCCATGGCTTTGTCCAGAAAGTCTTCCGGAAGGACATCCAGAATGACATCCAAAAGATCGTTTGGCTGTCCCAGCTAATTAGCATATTACACTTTTATTCTTATAGACATTGCCTACCTTAAAAGTACCAGAATACTCCATGAGTTTTTGTCTTTGGCTGGGTGATGCACACACAGAGTGACACAGGCATAACCATCATTGTCACTGCAGTTACCTTGCCACATGTAAATGACACTGTAAAGATCACCTAAGTACAAAAAGACAAATCACTATTAACATTTGGGCCTGTAAACTTACATTCTTTTTAAAAAGTATTTTGTGTACAGTTACCAAAATGGGATTATACTATGTGTTGATTCATACCTGCTTTTTAACTCAAATATTTTTACATGCTTATTAAATATTATTCTACAGTATTGTCTTAGTAGTTACAAAGCATGCAATTGTAGGTACTTTCATAAACCCTTTTTATTGATCCCCTATTGTAGGATATTTAGGTTGCTTTCAAGCTTCCACAAATTTGAGCAGTGTTCTCATTTACATTCTTGTAGATAAATCACTGCAAAATTAGCCATTTTCTTTAAAAGGTATATTACTAGCATGGAAATTTCTGGGCATAAGGATATAGACATTTTAAAATTCAGTTTATTGATGTGTAATTACATATAGCAGAACTGACTATTTTAGGTATATAGGTCTTTGAATTTTGACAAATGCATCAGTCATGTAAACACCATCATAATTAAGTTGCAAAACACATAAATATTTCAAAGGCTTTGATTTAATTATCAAATTATCTTCCAGTAAAACTATAACTATTCCCATCCACCATCAGCCTATGAAAGGTGAACATTGATTGGGTCCTTAAA